>JAUUTY010000597.1:0-165354 GCA_030979885.1 Lolium multiflorum | reverse complement strand
GCGTACACTCCGCGTCCCACATGCTCGCTGCCGCCTCCGCGTCAAGCTCGATGCCGCTGCTGTCGAGGAGGTCCGACCGGACGCCTCCAGGCGCAACGCAGTTGACGCGGATGCCGTCGGGCGCCCATTCGACGGCGAGGTTACGGGTGAGCTGGTTCACGGCCGCCTTGGTCGCCGAGTACACGGACAGCTGCGGGTAGCCGAGAATCCCGCCGATGGAGGAGACGTTGACCACCACGCCTCCGCCGCTCGGGAGAAGGAGAAGCGGGTGCGCGAGCTGGGCGAGGTGGAAGCAGGACTCGAGGTTGGTGGCCATGAGGCGGGCGTAGTCCTCCTCCTTGGTCCCTGCCACTGCACTAAAGAAGGTCTGTCCGGCGTTGTTGACGAGGATGTCCAGCCTCCCTCCGAGCTCGGCTCGGGCCGCGGCCAGGAGCGCCTCCCTGTCGGCGCGCACGGAGACGTCGCAGGTGGAGGCTGTGACGCGCCCGCGCAGCCGCCCCGCGTCGACGTCGGCGTCCCACCCTCGCACCCGCTCCTGCACGTCGGCGTCGCTCCGGGAACAGGTGTGCACGCGGACGCCGAACCCGGCGAGCTCCTCCACGATCGCGCGCCCGATCCCCTTGGTTCCGCCGGTGACGAGCGCCGTCTTGCCGGCCAGGCTCCAACGCTCCTCCCTGCTCATGCCGCTTGCTGCCATTCTGTGAGCGGATGGGCACATTCGCACTAGACTAGCCTAGGTACATGTATATAAAGACATGATGCAGTAGAATTTGCCACAAAGTATTCCAAGGTACTCAGTACGGAGGAGTACTAGATTATCCTCCTGGCATCCTCGGCGGAAGAGAGTGCGACGTGTATAGATGCTTTCCTCGGCAAGTTTTTGTTTTCTGCAATGCATAACAAAATCCGTAGGCGTCAGTCGCCCGGTGGCCGGGAACGGCGGCGGGCGGCCGGACCAGGTCTTTGATCAGCGTCCAGGCTCGGGTCGAGCCGAGCTGGCTCGAGTGCACAGAAAAAAGAAGCCCTGAGGAGCTCGGCTTGAGCGAGGAGACAGCTCAGGCCAGCAGAGAGCCGAGCGCTGCTTCCAATACGGTCGCAGCTTTCAGTGACTTGAATGTTATCAAGTCTCACCGTAACTTCTCTCACATCCACCACTGAATCTGAATCGGACGAACCGCACGGACTGGAGCAAAAATCGCACGATGACTAGCTAGCTGTTTCCCAACACTTGGGCATTTGTGAACTTAAAATGCTTCTAATTCACAAACATGTGCTCAAATTGGCTCTAATTTATCCACATTGGATAATAAGACATATATAATTTATTGGAATATTTTCAAATTTACGATGCGAATTGGGAACGTCAAGTCACTGGAGCTGCGTCCACCACGTACAAGGGCGGACAGAGCACATGGAGAGCTCTTTTTTTTTCTGCGTTTTGAGCATCAAATTGGACAACCCGCTCCACGTAGTTCCGTGCAGGTTCCAAGCTCACTCCAGGCTCTAGCGATCGATTCAGTGGCGGCCGCCGGCCGTCGGGCAGTGGGAGGGGCCCCGGAAGGACGTGGGTCAGCACTCAGGCAGCACTTTGGTTTTTTTTTTTTCCAGTTTCCAAACTAGCAAAATCAGCAATTGCACTTTCAGTTAAAATTAGATATTGACTGATTGGTGTTTCCGTTCGTCCAATGATGATTTACGAATATACGATGCAGCTGTACTGAATTTGCCTTCAGAACACGCTGACAAAGAGACGAAGAGTAGTGATGATTTGAGGGAGAGCATCAAAGAAAAAAAAAAAACTGACTCGTTCCACCTAGACTCCAGTCCTGTTGAGGTTGAATCTGGACCTCAAAATAAATAAATAAATCCTCTTCTTTGTGTCCGCACTTATGTGCTTAAAATTTTGTTAACCTTCAGGTTTTGCATTAGATTTATTTGTTTTTACTTTGAATACCCATTATTCTCAGTACCCTGTGCCCGGTGCCTTCCCATCTCCTGCCTATCGAGTCCAAACTCCAAAGAGGCCTTTCAAACAACGAGACGCAGATCTCCTGCCTATCGGCATGCCGCACGTCCCTGTATCGCCACACCGTCGGGTTTCGATCAGCACGCGGTTACCCGCAAAAAAAAAAGATCAGCACGCGGTTCACGTACCGGTGAAAAGAAAAGTGGGGGCAGCTGAACCGGTGGCCGCAGTGCCTTATCCTCTATGAAGCACACACGTACGTCTGGGGACTGGGGTATATGAGTACATACAACGGTATGATTCTGGTTGCAGCAATGGCCTCCATCGCCTTCTTCTCCCTATTCCTGCTGCTTCTCTGCGCCCATGGTGGGGCTCCTGTTCTTGGCTTCACGCGAAGCGATTTCCCGCCTGACTTCGTCTTCGGAGCCGCCACCTCCGCGTACCAGGTAATAATGATAATGACCCCGTCGGGCGTCGGCAATAAAATTAGTCTACATTTGGCTGTTATATTGTTGTTGTTTCGTGGTATTTTAGGGGTTAATTTGTTTGTAGTACGAGGGCGCTGTAGCTGAGGACGGCAGGAGCCCAAGCATCTGGGACACCTTCACGCACGCAGGTAATTCACCTGTCAGAGTTTGGCACTGAATGGGAATTCGGGACTACGATAGAACTGAACGCTGGATTTATGTATGTCAAGTTTTAGTTCTGAATTGACCTTCCCGATCACAGGGAAAATGGCGGACAAAAGCACAGGTGATGTCGCTGCCGACGGCTACCACAAGTACAAGGTACACGCTTCTAAATTAGGTCATCTTCTCTGTCTGAACAACTGGTTTGCCTCGCTGATTTGAGGTGAACATAAAGCTCTGCACTGTACCTTATTCTCTGTTCTCTACCAAAGACAAGAGAAAATTGGACCTTACTCTCTAAGTATTTTTTTTTTCCTGCATTCAGTTGTTATGTTTTCCAGACTGAGGTATTTGAAATATTCTGTTTTACATGATCCGATTTTTCAGGATGATGTGAAGCTCATGGCTGACACCAACCTAGAGGCTTATAGATTCTCTATCTCATGGTCAAGGCTTATTCCAAGTATGACTTTTCATTATAGGTACTCATTGCAGTAAGCTACAAAACAAAATATTGTACTGATTATCAGTTTTGAAATGAGATTTGCAGATGGGAGGGGAGCTATCAATCCAAGAGGGCTGGAGTACTACAACAGCCTTATAGATGCGTTAGTGCAGCATGGTACGCTTTTCTTTTTTCTTTTTCTCTAGTCTTTATAAATTGTACTGTACTGACAAAACAAAATTATTTTTCAATACCTACTAGTAAATGGTCAACACAACAAAATCTGTCGTGCTGTCTTTTTTCTTTCCTCCACCATCTAAACCTACTGTGTCTGTCATGTTTCCTCAGGGATTCAAGTCCATATTATGCTTTACCACCTTGATTACCCTCAAATCCTGGAAGATGAGTATGGAGGATGGTTAAGCCATAGAATTGTGTAAGATCCCAGAATTTCTCCCTTGTAATGATGAAATTAGTCAAAATCCTAGAATGTTCGGAGGTTTCCTGCTTTCGTAGTAATATTTTCTAACAGGTGGTGCTGCAAAATGCAGGGAGGATTTCACAGCATTCTCAGATATCTGCTTCAGGGAGTTTGGAGACAGGGTTTCATACTGGACTACGATAGACGAACCTAATGTCGGTGCGATCGGATCTTACGACAGCGGCATAATCGCACCCGGACATTGCTCCGATCCGTTTGGAATAACGAAATGCACCATTGGTGACTCAACTGTGGAACCATATATAGCAGCTCATAACATGCTACTGGCGCATGCATCAGCTACTCGACTTTATAGAGAAAAATATCAAGTGAGTATTATTGTTCCCACAATTAGAAATTGTGCCTTTTTGCAAACTCATTACTTCATTTGTGTGGAAATAATAAGCTATTAAAAGTTATGTTGCCAACTAAGACTAATTCAGAAAAAAAACAGTATTATCCTGCTATAGTTTCAACAAGAGAGGTATTAAGTATGTTGGCATCTAGGATTAATATAAAAAATCACTATCGTGTAACTGTATTGTTTAACTATATTTTCTGAACATACTAAAATTTCTCCGATCCATAATACATGTCATGGTTTGAGTTAAAATTTGGGAGTAGATCAAATTTGTTGGTATATGTTTTGATGTTCTCTTTTCTCGACATAAGGTCTGATTATTTTCTCATGATGCATACTCATATGAAATGTTTATCTGTTCATTAATATAGATTTTCATGTAGGCCGTTCAAAAGGGGGTTGTTGGCCTAAATATTTACTCTCTTTGGGCTTATCCTCTTAGCAACACTACTTTGGATATAGAAGCAACTAAAAGACTTGTAGACTTCACATTTGGCTGGTATGTTGTTCTTACACTATTTTTTTTTGCTTCAGGAATGCAGCACTAACCAACTAATGGTTCCCTTTTTAGGGTACTAGAGCCCTTGATATCTGGAGATTATCCAGAAACAATGAAGAAGATTGTTGGTTCTCGTCTTCCAACGTTCACAAGAACTCAATCTGAAGCTGTAATTGGTAGTGCTGATTTCATCGGAATAAATCACTACTTTTCTGTCTATGTGAATGATCGCCCTTTAGACAAAGGTGTGCGCGACTATGCAGCTGACTTGTCAGTTAGCTACAAAAGTAAGCATCATTGCTTTAATGTTCATACTTTTATAGCAGCTAGTAGTAATGGGTAATGTGATCGATTTATCTACTGAATATATCGATGCAAACAAAGGCTCACACTGTCAACAAATAAAATGACGAGATTATTTTGTAACGCTTCTGAACCAGAATTATAACTTTCTTAGATTTTTTCTACTAATGGCTCGTCTAACAAATTATATGTTTCTTTGACGCAGCATCAAAAAATGACCCGCCAGGTGGTAAGGTAAAGTTTTTCATGAAATTTTATGTCAGATACTAGACTGGGTTCAGCTATTTTGGGACATAAATCATCAAATTTGAATTTCTGATCTAACACGAGATACTCGAATTTAATGAAATAGTTAAGCATGAAGGTCACGCAGTTGAACAAAATAATGGTATTGTGTCTATCTTGCAAGTTGTGACGTATAGACAACTTTTATGGAATGCAGTTCCCCCCAACGTCTTATCCCACTGACCCCAGCGGATTGCAACTTGTGCTATTGTACCTGAAAAAAGCCTGCGGTGACATTCCCATTTATATCCAAGAGAATGGCAAGTCGATCTAGCTTCCATTTACATGATATCCAAATTTTTGGTTCAGCTATTCTTTTGTACGTCATTGTTAAATTTGCAGTTCGTAAATGTTAGGTGATATATATCTTTTGCCATCTGTTCCTTCCTCTCTCTCTAGGCAGTGCATCTAGCAATGACACTCTGGACGACACCGACAGGCTCGAGTACTTGAAGAGCTACATAGAGGGAACATT
This sequence comes from Lolium multiflorum, assembly GCA_030979885.1. Classification (NCBI taxonomy): domain Eukaryota; kingdom Viridiplantae; phylum Streptophyta; class Magnoliopsida; order Poales; family Poaceae; genus Lolium; species Lolium multiflorum. The sequence continues at coordinate 159,910 of JAUUTY010000597.1, read as the reverse complement.
GGCTGCATTAAGGTACTAAATAAAAAAAAATCCGTGACTTTTTTTTCCTCCAGCAATGTAGTTTAATGCATTTTGGCCGCCTTGTGAAAAGATCTTCAGAGCTCAGATCAGGATGCTCTATTGTTCTGCAGGAAAGGAGCCAATGTGAAAGGTTACTTCACCTGGGCCTTCTTGGACGTCTTCGAGTTCCTGGCAGGGTACCAGTCACGTTACGGCCTGTACCGTGTCGACTTTGACGACGAGGCACTGCCACGCCAGGCTAGGCTCTCCGCTCGCTGGTACTCTGCTTTCTTGAAGAACAATGGTATCAATGTTCAGAGTGAGCTCAACAATCCAGGATTGGATGCCGAACAATGAGTTAACTCATTCGGTACACAGTTATAACTTGGGGTCAACCTACATAGGGTTATTGCATACGGATAGATATACGATCCTTGTAGTTCTCTCTTGTTCCTTTCTTGGGAGACCTGTTAAATAAGGGAACAGTACATGCATCATGATACATCGATACATATATATTTCGATCATATGACAGATAGCAGATCTAACAAAAAAAAAATAGACATACTGTATTGTTCCCATTGGATTCACTTCTTCCAAGGTTAAATATGAAGAATTATTATGTGTGCTTTTTTCTTGCAACTAGAAGATAATTTTTGTAACTGCAAACCAATTATTTTTGATAGAACGTAGATAAATAATAACAACATAATTAATAGGAATTATTTAGGTGCAGCTCAATAAAAAAGATCGCGGTGGTCTGCTCCGCAACTGGGCAGTGCTGCTCGCACGGTAAGTACAATGCTGGAACTTATGCACATGGTTGTCAGTATCGTGATACAGATTCTAGTATCCTACGATACTAAGATCATACCAGGCTGAAACGATAGGGATCGCACCGCGTATCCTAATCTGTTGTTATCGTTGTTAGAATGCTACCATGCATGAAATCGGTAGTATCCATATACTTGTACAACAGGTGATACCACACATCAGTTAAAACTAACCAAATAATTAGTTAACCTGCTGGGCATTAGCGGGCCTCGTAAGTAGGTAATAATCACTTCATTGTTTTCCTGTTGTGGACTAAACATATTATTTGCCGCTTCTACATCCCTCATGTAGTGTTGGGATGTCTGCTCCAAGTCTAGAATATGATATACCACTCCCCTACGAGAATAATATGACATGATACTATGTTTTTCCAAAAATATGCTAGGTAACTATTTTATTTAACACATAAATTGATTATATTTTAAAAACATAAATCTCATATTATCCTACGGTACGATATTGCTGATGAAAAAAGAATACTACCTAGTATCTCGATACTGAAAATCTTCCTTATGCATACTCACGCCACTACACTTGACCTACTACTCTATGATCTAGCGGTGTATTGTAGTCTGGTGCCAACCCATGGATGATCTGATGTTCTTTGTCGGACAAAAAATCCAACAAAATGTGTCCTATGCATAGCATGATTTTTATGCATATTTGACAAGGGGGCAAAAGATTTGCCTTTTCATTGATATAGAAGGAAAGATTGGCTAGTTTATAAGGAAAATTGGCCAAAAACCGATACAATAAAAAAAACGCAACACGCTGACCCTAAGGTCACACTCCACACGAGCCGATGATCAAAACACCCGAGCGATCAAAGTCGACACCCTACAGACCTCATCACTACAAGTCGGAGGCGAGGAAACATAGCCGCTGCTCCGAGTCCATGCGGCCCCAACGCAGCGCATCGCCAAGCCGAAGTCGAGACCAAGGACAACAGAACCACGCAAACAAGCCAAACTGACATGGGAGGTAAAGGGATACATGACGATGCCTCCAAGGTGGGGATCAATGCCCAGCCATCGCCGGTAACAACAGAGGTTGGTGCAAGGCTTTCACCCGGAGCTCACCCAATTCGCATACTAGATTCATCTGAACGATCATGACCATAAGGAGTGCGGAGTGGGAATCAACATGGTAGGAAGATACTGAAGTGTGTGGGTGCATCCACGTAGGAGGAGGGATATAACCTATCACTACAAGGGAAAGGCCTACTGCCAGCGCACCAAATAGGCTTATTGCCGGCGCACCTAAGCCCGCCGGTGCGAACGGGCCGGTGATAACAGCTCATTGCCGGCGCGCCTGGATGTTCGCCGGCGGTAAGGCAGCTACTGCCGGCGCACCGGCCCTGATTCGCCGGCAACTACCCTGTTCCACCGGCGCACTTGTTGGGCCGTGAATGGGGTACTTCCCTTGGTGGCGGTGGCGGTAGGAGCAGAGTACGTGGTGTACTAGCGTATTCACCATGAACGTGTCCCCCCCTCCCCTGGCACCATGGATGCAAATCATGAGCTCGATGATACACCATCTAGCCATATCAAGGACAAAGACATGATTTGTTTACATGGGGGGGGGGAATGCTCCTAAACACTAGGCATTTGCGGGAGGTTCAAAAGAAGGTGAACAGGCTGGAGCCGGATGATGTAATTGTGGACCCTGGTAATGTGCTCTGGATCACGTACTAGTGGCAAAGGACGAAAAAAATCTTAGATATCATGAATTTAGAAGAACGACGAGAATACCATAATAGTCCCGAGATATGGATGTTTTATTTGATTCTAATGCAATCCCTTAGTACAATAAAAATAGAAACGTGTTTGAATATAATTAGAACCTAAAAATATCGATAATGAAGCTTTAATGACGTGTAGAAGTAATATACGATATCGAAGCTCTACTTCCTTTTAAAAAATCATCGGTAAATTTACCGATTGAAATGAGTATCCCTCGCCTTATGCAACAGATCATAAAGTGTTCAATATGATATCGGAGATAGCTTGTTGCACAACTCCGTCAGCATGATCTTTGTCATCAAAAAAGCTGCTTCAATTGTTGTCATCGTTATTGGTAAAAAAATAATAAAGAAGTAGAACGAAAAAGATGCAAAGCAATGCACGAGAAGCCACCGGTAGACGCATTGCTCGTGGCTCAGCAGGTGGGCACATCACGCATGAAGAACCAACAAACCATAATAATGCTCGGTCACACTTGTATAGACGGCTTTCATACTCTAGATTTTTCCACTTAGCTATATTTGACGCGAGGAATTGTAACGCTCAATTTTTCACCAATATACTACACTGTTCACTTTATAGGTGTAAAGGTCTTCAAATATATATGAACACATCTATGCATGCACATATATAGACACTACAATTCATTAATGGCATAAGTTAACTATTAGTGGAGTCATGTGTATACATTTTTCGGTTCTAATCTGAGGACCTGGCTTAAAGAAAGTTTGTTTTAAGAGAAAGATTCTAAAATAAAACTATTACCCTTCATCTCATTAGAAAATATGTTCAAAATCATCTCAATCCCAACATTTAGCAAACTATTATAAATTTAATATATAAGGTACAATAAGAAAATATAATTTTATTATCAGATAATAATAAAAAATGGAATAAGTAAAAAAATTCAATATAAACTAGCAATATTTTTTTCATAATTTACTTTTCCCCCCTTTGTGCTGACTATATACCTAGACACTCTATAGTGTTACCAAATAGTTAGACATTTTAAGTGTCCACCCGGTACAGACCCAATGCACCGCAGGTATGCCACAAAAAAAGGTCATGTACCACCATACCATGACTGGTACATCTCATCTTGTTATATACATGTGTCATCAGGTGTGAAAGCGGGATTTGTTATTGCCATGTCTAAAGAAAAGTTGTCACTCTGGTACCAAACCTAAGTCGCAGTATATATGTGCTCATTATGCTTGTACGTGCAGTGCAAAGATAGTGCAAAAGCAACATATATCTAAGGCCAGCCTTCACTTGGCGCAAGCATTGTGTGAAGAAGCTTTACCTCTCTTGCCATCGAGGATAACTTTGCCCTCTATTGGAGCTTTTTTTATTGGCGTCTATAGCCACAAGAAAAACACAGTTCAAAAAATGATGTCCATCAGATGCCTGAGCACCTTAGCTTTAATAGTATGTTTATTGCCATAATTCATATTCCTCAATATTGGGCAGAAAATAGCTCCCATAAAAGTTGGAATGGTCTACCCAAAAAACTGGGCACATTTAGTAGGACATTAGTTGCACCCTAGCAACTGGAGCACCACACTCCACGAAAACTTTTCCAATGAATAGCTAAAGAAGATGTGATTGGATTCTTCGGTCGAGCCACACATAGCACACAAAATTGGTAGACCATTTCGCGATGCAACTAGGGAACTAGTTAGAGTGCGATCAAGCGCTAGTTGTTAGGTAAAGATTTGAATTTTAAGTGAAAACTTGGCCACCCAAATCTCCCTAAAGTGAGCTATCAAAGTCATGTGAGAAAGCTTAACATACCTAGAACTAACAGAATGCTGCCGAGAGGGATCTAAAGCCCAAAAGACCTTGTCGAAACCCGGATTGAGCTATGTGTTGTTGATATTTTCTTCAAGTTGGTGCCAAGCTGCAACTCCCAACTGGTCAAGAGATCGTTGGAAGCAAACAAAACCTTGTCCCTAACCGGCTTGTGCTAGCTAAATCATCTGAGACACACACATATTAAAATGGAGAGGGAGGCGGTTTTTCAACGTCTCCAAGCCAGTCCATCTGTCAAGCCAAAAGAGAGTGTTGCCCACTGCACACCTCATGTTTGGCACCTAACTTAAAGTGGTCCGTGATTTTGTGGAGCCTTTTCTAGAACTGTGCATGGCCTCTAGTTGAGAACATATCTGAGGCAGATGGGTACTTGGCGTGAATAAGATGAACCCAAATCGATACGTCCTCCTAATACAACTTCCAACCCCATTTCAACATAAGGGTGATGTTCATTTACTTTGAATTTACGATCCACATGCTGCCACATTCCTTCAATCTGCACACCGCCGGCCAGTTCACTTAGTGATACTTGCGTTTAGGACCTGAGCCCTTCGAGTAAAACCTCGATCCATATGGGAGTCAAACTTTGGATGAACATCGTCTTGAAGGAGGAACATTCTCATGGAAAACAAAGGAAGGCTGGCTAGGCAGGTGTTTGATAGAATACGACATCCACCCAAGGACAAAATTCTACCAATCCACGTCTCTACCTTCGCGCCTAGCTTCCGGACAAGAAAAAGGCAATGGTCAATAGTGAGTTCACGATCAGCAATATGTAAGCACAACTAGACAAAGGGGAATGCGTCCAGTTTGTAGTTTAACATTTCAGCAACCGTACGCTACACTTCCAGTGGTTGCCCCATCACGATATCTCACTCTTGTGGTAATTAATTTTAATCACATACATATCCTTGAAGCAGATTAGAAGAATCTTGAAGGTGGCAGGGATCTTTGTTATACTGGATGAGAATTAGGGCATCGTTTTGCATATTGAAGATGTGAAACCCCCCTAGGATAAGGTGTGGTACAACCCATTGAATGTGTCTTGCTGAGGCACATGCGGACGAGAGGATGATCGAGATAGCCTCTGCCCTGAAATTAAATGTAAGTGTGGATATCTGGTCCCCTTGTCACACCCCACGTATATTATGGAATAAAAGGACGGTATTGTCGTTGATGGAAATCTCCCTTTGACACCCAACAACCAACTGAGAAATCCTATGCATGAAACCAGCGTCAAAGCCTTTCATCTCAACATTTGTTAAAAACTCCCAGTTAACCTGTCAGTAAGCTTTTTGAAGTCAACTTTGAACAATACGCCTCCTAGCTTCTTGGACTTGAGTTTGTGGATAATTTCCTGTAGGACTAGGACACCCCCTCTAGGATGAACCTTCCCTTGATGAACGCGGTCTGGATTGGGCTGATGATTCTATTTGAAACGGGTCTAGTTTGGTTGTGAATGCTTTGGATATGATTTTAAAGATCATGTTGATCAAGGAAATTGGTCTAAATAGATAAATCCCGCTGGCTGCTTTGGGATACGCGAGAAGATCTGAAAATTCAATGTGGCAATATCAATTCTGCCAAGGATAAAGTCGTTTTAGGATGTGTAAAACCCCATGTTTCACAATCAGTCATCATCTCTTAAAGAAAGGCGCCGATACCCATGGGGTCTAGGCGTCGTGATTTCATGTCCTTGACAATTATCTCCAGTTCTAGTTACGAGAAAATGAGAGAGAGATTGAGATTCTCTCCCCGTGTGACTCGCGTGTGCATTCCCCATGAATTAGGCGCAAGAACACAAACTCTAGAGGCTTCCGAGCCAACCAGATTATGTCAGTACTCTAGATGTGGTCTTGATCACACGTTTGTTAGTTATTGTCCTAGAGTTAATAGAGAGGATGGATATATTGCATTTCCTACATCACCCATTGGCCACTGCATTGAAGTACACAATGTTTGCGTCCCCTTGCAAAGACCAGCGCACCCTCGTACGCTCCCTCAATGTCTCCAATATTCCTCCTCTATGAGGTACAAATTAAGAAGTTGATTGTCTAAGCGGTACAAGAAATCCCAATATTCCTCTTCTCTTCCTACTGAATCAGCATGGATGTCCGACTCTTTGATTTGGCCCAACAGTAGCAGCTTCTGGACCCTATTCTCCTTGCCAATGTTAAGACTCCACCCACGAAGATATTGATGAAGTCCAAAGCTCATGAAGTTCCACCGGTCTTTTATGTCTCTGCCGCCAACCTTACCAGAAGGACGACACCACGTGAATACCATCAGCTCATGGAAGCCTTCTGTTATGGGTATACTTTATGTGTATATCAATGACGTGGTCTAGATCCGATAAGCCCGGGTGGCCCACAGATGGTGATGGTGGCATATGGCCCATCGGACGGCCCAGTTGCTGTTGATAGAAGATGGATGAAGTCCAGTCCAGGAACAGGAGTCGGATCTCAACCGACCTATATAGGTAGTTGGATCCGTGAAGGCCCATGAAGTATCCGGATCCAATACGGCGTATAAGGAAAGGTGGATCCTTGACGTGCACGGCAATGTAATATTCCGTATTTAGACATCTTGTATTCCTGCTAGGACTCTCCGTGTAAACCCTAGATACTGGCGCCTTTATAAGCCGAATCCCGGGAGCCCTAGAGGCAGAACCACAACTCATTGTAACAACGCGAAAGCGCCCAGATAATTCCAGACAAGCAGCAGTAGGCCCTGTCACCGTGCGGTGTTCCGGTGGGTAAATCGCGTACCACCATCCCGAAGACTCTCCGCCCGATGGCCCCTACTTCTTCTCCCCCTCGTGAGGATCCCTCCTCCGGGGTACTGTCGAATAGGCAATGACAGTTGGCGCCCACCGTGTTCCTAGGTAGCCGGAAGCTGAGACACTACTTCCAGGAGCATCCCATGACAGTTGTGAGCAAAGCTCCATTGTCAACCATCATCAACAACTCTGACGCAACAGGGCACATACGTAGCAAAATGGGGCAGAGAACTTTCTGCCTTCGACATCAACTACAAAGCCAGATCCTCGATTAAGTCCCAAGTATTGGCGGATTTCCTCGTTGATTGGGCGGAGAGGGCACACCTGTGCCGGAACCTGAAGCTTGGGTTATGCATTTTGACGGATCCAGCATCAAGGCTCGGGGGCAGTTACCGAAGTCACCAATCGGAGAACTCGACGTTCAGATTCACTTCGAAGCTATAAACAACATGGCTGAATACGAGGCTCTACTACACGGTCTGCGCATCGCTAAGGAAATCGGGATCAAGCACATCATATGCTGCGGATATTCCGACCTGGTGGCACAACAAGTTGCCGGAACCTGGAACGCCAGAAACTCCGTTATGGCGGCTTAAAGAGATGAAGTTGACGAGATCGCCAAGTGCTTCCTCGGATATGAAGTCAAGTACGTCAGGAGAGATGATAACAAAGCAGCAGATATGCTGTCCAAGCTCGGATCCGGCAGGAAGCCCATTCCGCCAGGAATTTTCCTTGAGCACCTACGGACACCCCTAGTAAAGGGCGCTAACCCGGAAAACCCAGATGTGGCGGTGTCTCTGGCTAAGGAGGTGATGGCTATCACTCCGGCTTGTACCCAACCTTTCCTGAACTACCTCAATGACCAAAAGTTGCCGGAGGATGAAGTCCTCGCACGACAGGTCGTCAGACGATCAAGATCCTACACAATAGTTGATGAACAAATCTATAAACAAAGTGCAAACGGGGTATTTCTAAAATGCGTCTCAAATCAAGATGGAATTGAAATCCTCAGAGAGATCCATCAAGGTGATTGCGGGCATCACGCCGCTCCCAGGTCCCTCGTTGCAAAAGCTTTCTGATACGTCCAAAACGTATCTACTTTCCCGAACACTTTTGCTATTGTTTTGCCTCTAATTTGTGTATTTTGGATACAACTAACACGGACTAACGCTGTTTTCAGCAGAACGCTCTGGTGTCTCGTTTTTGTGCAAATCCAACTTTCGGGAAAATCCTCGGAATTTATGCGAAGGCCCTATTTTACCAGAATATTGACGGAGCCGGAAGGGCAAGAGGTGGAGGCCGAGGGCCCCACACCATAGGGCGGCGCGGCCCGGGGCCCGCGCCATGTGGTGTGGCCCCTCTGGCCTCCGACGCCCTTCGACTACTTATCGGGTTCGACCTAAAACGCACGGGGAGAAGTCGAAGTCGCCAGAAACCCTCCAGAGAGCCGTGATGTCTACGGGTGCTTCTACTCTTGTAGACAGTGTTGGGCCTCCAAGAGCAGAGGTTTGTAGAACTGCAGCAAGTTTCCCTTAAGTGGATTACCCAAGGTTTATCGAACTCGGGAGGAAGAGGTCAAAGATATCCCTCTCATGCAACCCTGCAACCACAAAGCAAGAAGTCTCTTGTGTCCCCAACACACCTAATAGGTGCACTAGTTCGGCGAAGAGATAGTGAAATACAAGTGGTATGAATGAATATGAGCAGTAGTATGGCGCGAAAATAGCTTGCCGGCGTGCAGTTGATGGTAGTAATAAAGCGGGAAGTAAACATGCAGTAGAACAGTAAACAAGCAGCGATAACAGTATTTAGGAATAAGGCCTAGGGATCATACTTTCACTAGTGGACACTCTCAACATTGATCACATAATAAATAAGTTCTCTTTCCTTTGTGCTACATATACTCTTGTTTGATAATGAACACCACTAATTGTGTAGGATTACACGAACCCTCAATGCCGGAGTTAACAAGCGCCACAACATTCGATATTCATGTTTAAGTAACCTTAGAGTATAATAGATCTTTGCAAAATAAACCAAGTACTAACATAGCATGCACACTGTCACCATCACACTACGAAGGAGGCATAGATCACATCAATACTATCATAATGACAATTAACTCCACAATCTACAAGAGATCATGATCATAATCTACGACAAGAACTACACGATGCACACACTGTCACCATTACACCATGCAGGAGGAATAGACTACTTTAATAACATCACATGAGTAGCACATAGATAAATAGTGATACAAAACACATTGCAATCATAAAGGGATATAAATAAGCACTTCACTACGCCATTCATAACAGTGAATAAGTATTCTGTGAAATATAGCCTAAGAGACCCACACGGTGCACACACTGTCACCTTTACACACGTGGGACAAGGAGTCTCCGGAGATCACATAAGTAAAACCCACTTGACTAGCATAATGACATCTAGATTACAAGCATCATCATATGAATCTCAATCATGTAAGGCAGCTCATGAGATTATTGTATTGAAGTACATAGGAGAGAGATGAACCACATAGCTACCGGTACAGCCCCGAGCCTCGATGGAGAACTACTCCCTCTTCATGGGAGCAGCGATGAAGATGGCGGTGGAGATGGCAGCGGTGTCGATGGAGAAGCCTCCGGGCACTTCTTCCCTGCTCCGGCAGGTGCCGGAACAGAGACTCTGTCCCCGCATCTTGGCTTCGCGATGGCGGCGGCTCGAAGGTTTTGCGTATCGTGGCTTTTTTCGTAAGGGTTTCGATGCGGGGGCTTTAAATAGGCGAAGAGGCGGCGCAGAGGGTCGAAGGGCGACCACACCATAGGGTGGCGCGGCCCAGCCCTGGCCGCGCCCCCTATCATCTGGGCCCACGGGGCCCTCCGCGGCTCTCGGGTGTTCGGATGCTTCCAAAATAGGAACGGCGTTGATTTCGTCCAATTCCGAGAATATTTCGTTACTAGGATTTCTGAAACCAAAAACAGCAAAACAGAACGGCACTGGCATCTTATTAATAGGTTAGTTCCGAAAATGCATAAATATGACATATAATGTGCATAAAACATGTAGGTATCATCAATAAAGTAGCATGGAACATAAGAAATTATCGATACGTTGGAGACGTATCGCATCCCCAAGCTTAGTTCTGCTCGTCCCGAGCAGGTAAAACGATAACAAAGATAATTTCTTAAGTGACATGCCATCATAACCTTGATCATACTATTTGTAAACATATGTAATGAATGCAGCGATCAAAACAATGGTAATGACATGAGTAAACAACTGAATCATAAAGCAAAGACTTTTCATGAATAGTATTTCAAGACAAGCATCAATAAGTCTTGCATAGGAGTTAACTCATAAAGCAATAATTCAAAGTAGAGGTATTGAAGCAACACAAACAAAGATTAAGTTTCAGCGGTTGCTTTCAACTTATAACATGTATATCTCATGGATATTGTCAACATAAAGTAATATAACAAGTGCAATATGCAAGTATGTAGGAATCAATGCACAGTTCACACAAGTGTTTGCTTCTTAAGGTGGAGGGAGATAGGTAAACTGACTCAACATAAAAATAAAAGAAAGGTCCTTCAAAGAGGAAAGCATCGATTGCTGTATTTGTGCTAGAGCTTTTATTTTGAAAACATGAAACAATTTTGTCAACGGTAGTAATAAAGCATATGAGTTATGTAAATTATATCTTACAAGTTGCAAGCCTCATGCATAGTATACTAATAGTGCCCGCACCTCGTCCTACTTAGCTTGGACTACCGGATCTTTGCATGCCATGTTTCAACCAAGTGTCACAAAGGGGTACCTCCATGCCGCCTGTACAAAGGTCTAAGGAGAAAGCTCGCATTTTGGATTTCTCGCTTTTGATTATTCTCAACTTAGACATCCATACCGGGACAACATGGACAACAGATAATGGACTCCTCTTAAATGCATAAGCATGTAGCAACAATTATTATTCTCATATGAGATTGAGGATATATGTCCAAAACTGAAACTTCAACCATGATTCATGGCTTTAGTTAGCGGCCCAATGTTCTTCTCTAACAATTTGCATGCTCCAATCATTAAGGTGATAGATCCTTCAGACAAGACGGACATGCATAGCAACTCACATGATATTCAACAATAGTTGATGGCGTTCCCCAGAAGCATGGTTATCGCACAACAAGCAACTTAATAAAAGATAAAGTGCATAAGTACATATTCGATACTACGATAGTTTTTAAGGCTATTTTGTCCCATGAGCTATATATTGCAAAGGTGAATGATGGAATTTTAAAGGTAGCACTCAAGCAATTTACTTTGAAATGGCGGAGAAATACCATGTAGTAGGTAGGTATGGTGGACACAAATGGCATAGTGGTTGGCTCAAGGATTTGGATGCATGAGAAGTATTCCCTCTCGATACAAGGTTTAGGCTAGCAAGGTTTATTTGAAACAAACACAAGGATGAACCGGTGCAGCAAAACTCACATAAAAGATATATTGTAAACATTATAAGACTTTACACCGTCTTCCTTGTTGTTCAAACTCAATACTAGAAATTATCTAGACCTTAGAGAGACCAATTATGCAAACCAAATTTTAGCATGCTCTATGTATTTCTTCACTAATAGGTGCAAAGTATATGATGCAAGAGCTTAAACATGAGCACAACAATTGCCAAGTATCACATTATCCAAGACATTTTAGAATTACTACATGTAGCATTTTCCAATTCCAACCATATAACAATTTAACGAAGAGGAAACTTTGCCATGAATATTATGAGCTAAGAACACATGTGTTCATACGAACCAGCGGAGTGTGTCTCTCTCCCACACAAGGATGAGCTTATGAAAATAACAAAACGAAAATAAAAGCACACAGACGCTCCAAGTAAAGTACATAAGATGTGACCGAATAAAAATATAGTTTCAAGAGAAGGAACCTGATACTTTGTCGATGAAGAAGGGGATGCCTTGGGCATCCCCAAGCTTAGATGCTTGGGTCTTCTTGAAATATGCAGGGATGAACCACCGGGGCATCCCCAAGCTTAGACTTTTCATTCTTCTTCATCATAGTATATCATACTCCTCTCTTGACCCTTGAAAACTTCCTTCACACCAAACTTCAAGCAAACTCATTAGAGGGTTAGTGCATAATCAAAAATTCACATGTTCAGAGGTGACACAAACATTCTTTTCACTTCTGGACATTGCATAAAGCTACTGGACATTAATGGATCAAAGAAATGAATCCAACATAGCAAAAGAGGCAATGCGAAATAAAAGGCAGAATCTGTCAAAAACAGAACAGTCCGTAAAGACGAATTTAAAGCTGGCACCAGACTTGCTCAAATGGAAAAACTCAAAACTAATGAAAGTTGCGTACATATCCGAGGATCACGCTCGTAAATTGGCAGATTTTTCGAATTTTCTACAGAGAACTGTGCCCAGATTCGTGACAGACAGCAATGCTGTTTCTGCAGCGATCCCAAATATAACATCAACTTTGACATAGAAACTTTACTTGGCACAAAAACATGATAAGGAGAGGTTGCTACAGTAGTAAACAACTTCCAATACACAAATATAAAACAAAGTACTGTAGCAAAATAAACACATGGGTTATCTCCCAAAAGTTCTTTCTTTATAGCCATTAAGATGGGCTCAGCAGTTTTAATGATGCTCTCATGAAAATAGACAATGAAGCAAAAGAGAACATCAAGAAGCAATTTCAAAACACATTTAAGTCTAACATGCTTCCTATGCATAGGAATCTTGTAAATAAACAAGTTCATGAAGAGCAAAGTAACAAGCATAGGAAGATAAAACAAGTGTAGCTTCAAAAATTTCAGCACATAGAGAGGTGTTTTAGTAACATGAAAATTTCTACAACCATATTTTCCTCTCTCATAATAACTTTCAGTAGCATCATGAGCAAACTCGACAATATAACTATCACTAAAAGCATTCTTATCATGAGTCTCATGCATAAAATAATTACTTCTCCCAACATAAGCATAGTCATTCTTATTAATTGTAGTGGGAGCAAATTCAACAAAGTAGCTATCAAATATAGGAGGTATATTGTAATCATAATCAAATTTATCCTCCATAACAGGTGGTAACAAAAGACTACTATCATTATAATCATCATAAATGGGAGGCAAAGTATCATCAAAGTAAATTTTCTCCTCAATGCTTGGGGGACTAAAAATATCATGCTCATCAAAACCAGCTTCCCCAAGCTTAGAATTTTCCATAGCATTAGCAACAATAGTGTTCAAAGCATTCATATTAATATGTTCCATGGGTTTTTAATTTTCGCATCAAACCATCCATGTCTTAAATCAGGAAATAGAATAAGAAGCTCATTGTTCTCCATTATGCCTAACTAGTGTAAACAAGAAACCAAATGTCGCAATTGCAGAGTCTAAAGGAAATAGCTTCGAGCACACACACAATGGCGCGAAAGAAAGTACTGAACCGAAGTATGATGCCTTTACCTTTCCTCCCGCAACGGCGCCAGAAAAGTGCTTGATGTCTACGGGTGCTTCTATTCTTGTAGACAGTGTTGGGCCTCCAAGAGCAGAGGTTTGTAGAACAGCAAGTTTCCCTTAAGTGGATTACCCAAGGTTTATCGAACTCGGGAGGAAGAGGTCAAAGATATCCCTCTCATGCAACCCTGCAACCACAAAGCAAGAAGTCTCTTGTGTCCCCAACACACCTAATAGGTGCACTAGTTCGGCGAAGAGATAGTGAAATACAAGTGGTATGAATGAATATGAGCAGTAGTATGGCGCGAAAAATAGCTTGCTGGCGTGCGGTTGATGGTAGTAATAAAGCGGAAGTAAACATGCAGTAGAACAGTAAACAAGCGATAACAGTATTTAGGAATAAGGCCTAGGGATCATACTTTCACTAGTGGACACTCTCAACATTGATCACATAATAAATAAGTTCTCTTTCCTTTGTGCTACATATACTCTTGTTTGATAATGAACACCACTAATTGTGTAGGATTACACGAACCCTCAATGCCGGAGTTAACAAGCGCCACAACATTCGATATTCATGTTTAAGTAACCTTAGAGTATAATAGATCTTTGCAAAATAAACCAAGTACTAACATAGCATGCACACTGTCACCATCACACTACGAAGGAGGCATAGATCACATCAATACTATCATAATGACAATTAACTCCACAATCTACAAGAGATCATGATCATAATCTACGACAAGAACTACACGATGCACACACTGTCACCATTACACCATGCAGGAGGAATAGACTACTTTAATAACATCACATGAGTAGCACATAGATAAATAGTGATACAAAACACATTGCAATCATAAAGGGATATAAATAAGCACTTCACTACGCCATTCATAACAGTGAATAAGTATTCTGTGAAATATAGCCTAAGAGACCCACACGGTGCACACACTGTCACCTTTACACACGTGGGACAAGGAGTCTCCGGAGATCACATAAGTAAAACCCACTTGACTAGCATAATGACATCTAGATTACAAGCATCATCATATGAATCTCAATCATGTAAGGCAGCTCATGAGATTATTGTATTGAAGTACATAGGAGAGAGATGAACCACATAGCTACCGGTACAGCCCCGAGCCTCGATGGAGAACTACTCCCTCTTCATGGGAGCAGCGGTGATGAAGATGGCGGTGGAGATGGCAGCGGTGTCGATGGAGAAGCCTTCCGGGGCACTTCCCCGCTCCGGCGGTGCCGGAACAGAGACTCCTGTCCCCAGATCTTGGCTTCGCGATGGCGGCGGCTCGGAAGGTTTTGCGTATCGTGGCTTTTTCGTAAGGGTTTTCGATGCGGGGGCTTTAAATAGGCGAAGAGGCGGCGGCAGAGGGTCGAAGGGCGACCACACCATAGGGTGGCGCGGCCCAGCTGGCCGCGCCACCCTATCATCCTGGGCCCACAGGCCCCTCTGCGACTCTCGGGTGTTCTGGATGCTTAGGGCAAAATAGGAACCTGGGCGTTGATTTCGTCCATTCCGAGAATATTTCGTTACTAGGATTTCTGAAACCAAAAACAGGAACTGGCACTTCGGCATCTTGTTAATAGGTTAGTTCCAGAAAATGCATAAATATGACATATAATGTGCATAAAACATGTAGGTATCATCAATAAAGTAGCATGGAACATAAGAAATTATCGATACGTTGGAGACGTATCGCCGCCACATCGCGAAACTCCGTCGCGGGAGCCAGAAGTCTCCGTTCGGCACTCCGCCGGGACGGGGAATTGGAGGAGATCTTCACCGCCATCACCGCCAACGCCTCTCCATCGACCAGCCATGTTTCCCCCATCCATGTGTGAGTAACGCTGTAGGCTGAAGGGGATGGTAGGGATTGGATGAGATTGCTCATGTAATAGTCATAAGATTGTTAGGGCATAGTGCCTAGTATCCGTAGATGTCACTTTTATGATATTGTTGCAACTTGTTATGCTTAATGCTTGTCACTAGGGCCCGAGTGCCATGATTTCAGATCTGAACATGTTATTGATTCATGAAGATATTCGTTGTTTATGATCTTACCTGCAAGTTGTATACACATGTCATTGTCCGGAACCAATGGCCCCGAAGTGACAGAAATCGGGACAACCGGAGGGAATGGTAGCGATGTGAGGATCACATGTGTTCACGAGTGTTAATGCTTTGCTCCGGTACTCTATTAAAAGGAGTACCTTAATATCCATAGTTTCCCTAGAGGCCCGGCTGCCACCGGCTGGTAGGAGAAGATGTTGTGCAAGTTTCTCATTGCGAGCACGTACGACTATATATGGAACACATGCCTATTGATTGATTAGTACTTGGATACCGTTTTATTATTATCTGCAAATGCCCCTGCTTTGATTGTTACATGAGTTTCTCTCATCCATGCAACGCCCGTTAAATCCGTCCCTGTGCCTACAGTATTTTAATCCGCTGTTTACTATAATCACTACTGCTGTCTTTATTTCACCGCTGTTATTTCACTATTCCTACTGCCATAAAACTATTACTACTGATAAACTCTTGCGAGCAAGTCTGTTTCCAGTGCAGCTGAATTGACAACTCCGTGTTAAGGCTTACAAGTATTCTTTGTCTCCCCTTGTGTCGAATCAATAAATTGGGTAATACTTCCCTCGAAGACTGTTGCGATCCCCTATACTTGTGGGTCATCAAGACTATTTTATCGTTGCCGGGGAGCATAGCTTTATTTGGAAGTTCACTTGGATTGATATTGTTCGCTGCAAATTCTCCATCATGGGTAAACCTCGCGATACTAAGATCGCCATATTACCATCCACTACAAGAAAAGGTACAACTCTTAGTACCTCTGCTGCTCTTGATTCACCATCTGTGATAAGTAAACTTGTTTCACCACCACAAGCTTCAAATGCTGGTACTTCTGCTGAATCTGAAAATTCCTCTCATAATTGTGATGATGCTTCTGCTGTGCTTGATAATGATGGTTCGTTAGGATCTTTTCTAGATGCTACAATTGCTAAGTCTAGACAAATTGAAAATACTGAAACTCCTAATGAAAATGCTGCTACACCTGTTAATTCACCTGAGTCTGTTGAATATTCTAGTGATGATCTTGATGAAGATTATGTAGAGCTTGATGATGATTTTATTGAAAAATGCAATGCTACTACTGATGCAAGAAAAATTAAAAAGTTGCTTGCAGAACATGCTGTTAGATATAAACTATCTCCTGATCCTAAATTTGCCACATCTCCTATAAACATTAGGGATAAAGATTATGATTTTTCTCTTGATTTATCTCATATAGCTATTGTTGAGAAAACACCCTTTTGTGGTACTGAAAAAGAAAGTGCTGTTGAACACATGACTGAGTTATCTACTCTTAGTGGCTTGTTTTTGATGATATTAAGATGCGTACTTATTTTGTCGCTAAAATTTTTCCTTTCTCATTAAAGGATGATGCTAAAACTTGGTATAATAATTTGCCTCCTGGTTCTATTAAAAACCCAAAAGAATTGCTTGATGTTTTCTTCCGGAAATACTTTCCTGCTAGTGCTCAACATGCTGCTTTGCAAAGAATTTATAATTTTGACCAGGAAGATGGAGAGAAATTGCCTGAGGCTTGGGCGAGATTTTGCTCTCTTATTAGAGCTCAGCCTGACCATGATTTGGAAAAGCATGATTTACTTGATATATTTTATAGTGGACTAACTATTGAGTCTAGGGCATACCTGGATAGTTGTGCTGGTTGTGTTTTCAGGAAAAGAACTCCAGACGACGCTAGAGAATTATTGGCTAAAATAGGCCGGAATCATGATGATTGGTCTACACCTGAACCAACCCCGACACCGATAGTGAAGAAGAGGGGTATGATTAAATTAAATGATGAAGATATGAGGGAAGCCAAGAAGTCTCTTAAAGAGAAGGGTATTAAACCTGAAGATGTGAAGAATTTACCTCCTATAGAAGATTTATGTGAGATAACTCCCCTTCATCCATGATTGAGGTACACTCTCTTCAACGCTTTACTAGGGAAGATATTCCATATTCAAAACCTCCTGCTCAATGCTTAGATGAATTTGATAATTATATTGTTAAGCAAGAAAACTTTAATACGAGAGTAGAGAATCATTTAATGGAAAATTCTCGAGCTATTAGTGAATTGCATGGTATTGTGGAGAGAACCTCCAATGATGTTAAGATACTTGTTAAACATTTTCAAATGGTTCAAACTCAAATTGATCAACTTACTAAAGTGCAAAATGACTTGTTGGGAAATAATTCTAAAGAAAAACATGCTTATGAAGTAACAACTAGAGGTGGTGTTTCTACCCAGGATCCTCTATATCCTGAAGGGCATCCCAAAAGAGTTGAACAAGATTCTCAACTAATTAAAACTAGTGCTCCATCTAAGAAAAAGAAAAAGAAACATAAGAATGTTGTAGAATCCTCTGAACCTGTTAATGATCCTAATAGTATTTCTATTTCTGATGCTGAAACTGAAAGTGGTAATGAACATGAGGAAGATAATGATAAGAATGATACTCCTGATAAAGAAGAAATTGAAAAAGAACCTGAAAAGCATGCTAAAAATAAAAAGTACACTAAAGAAGATTTTATTACTGAGAAACATGGTAATGAAAGAGAACCTTGGGTTCAAAAGCAAATGCCTTTTCCTGTTAAGAAACTAAAATCAAAGGAGGAGGAACATTATAATAAATTTTGTGATTGGATGAAACCTTTATTTTTGCAAATTCCTTTGACTGATGCTATTAAATTGCCTCCTTATTCAAAGTATATGAAAGATATTGTTACTAACAAAAGGAAAGTCCCCAATGAGGAAATTTCTACTATGCTCGCTAATTACTCCTTCAATGGTAAGATTCCAAAGAAGTTGGGCGACCCAGGTATACCTACTATTCCTTGTTCCATCAAGAATAATTATGTTAGAACTGCTCTATGTGATTTGGGAGCGGGAGTTAGTGTAATGCCCTTTTCTCTTTATAAGAGACTTGATTTAGATAAGTTAATACCAACTGATATATCTTTGCAAATGGCTGATAAATCTACTGCTATTCCTGTTGGTTTATGTGAAAATGTTCCTGTTCAAGTTACTCAACATTGCTTGATATTAACTGATTTTGTTGTGTTGGAAATGCCTGAAGATGATAATATGTCCATTATTCTTGGAAGACCCTTTCTTAATACTGCAGGGGCTGTTATTGATTGCAATAAAGGCATGGTTACTTTCAATGTTGATGATAAGGAACACACTGTCTATTTTCCCAAGAGGATTGATAAAGTATGTGGAGTCAATACAATTTTTTATGTGAAAACTATCAAAGTGGGATCCATTGATTGTCCTATATATGAGCCTAAAGAAGAATATCAAACTCTTGTGATTGGATCCATATCAATTCAATATAAGGTAACATGATTGATTTGAGGTTTATTTCTTCTTATGTCATATAAAATTTATTTGGTAGCAAGACTTGATCAACCTTGTTAACAAGTATATTTTATTGCATAAAAGAGCTAAACAACATTTCTTTCTTTCTTTCTCCCTCCACTTATTTTACTTGTTGTAGCACTTTTGTTTTGCAATATGCTTTAGTTGTTTAAGATTTTGGAAATCATTTTCCTGCGCAGTAATCATTAATTTAATACCCAGAAATGTGCATTTTTCGAAGTTCTCTAAAAATTACAAAAATTACACCGTTGGTCCTATTTTTCGACGAGGCACCTGGGAGCACCAGAGGATGACCTGTGGGGCACCAGGAGGTGCCACACCACAGGCCGGCGCCAAGGAGGTGGGCGCGCCACCCTGGTGCGGGCCCCTCCTTGCCCCACTACATCATCTCTTCCTCCCAGCATCTTCTCTCTCCCGAAAAACTCGTACCAAGTTCCTCTCACTCGTGTTTCTGCTCAAGAACTCGCGATTTTTCGATCTCCTTGCTCAGCCCAGATTTCTGTTTGAAATTTGGCACATTTACTCCTTGGTATGTGACTCCTTTGATTGTCCAATTAGAATTTCATTTGGTTGAGTATATCTTGAATATTTTGCTGCTGTAGATAACATGTTTAGTGAGCTTGCATGCTTGTTCTAAGAGGAAGAAACTAGTTTTGATGCATGTTTAGTACTCTAGCAAGTTCCTATAGTAGTTCCCTTCAATTATATACCTTGAAATCAAATTTTATAATGATTGTTGAAAATTTCAGAAGGGGAAGATGAAGAAATTCAAATTTGGAGAATTGTTCAAGAAAGCAACAACCAGCACCGGTAGGCCCTCGAGGGCGTCTACTCAGATTAGGCGATCCTACAATGAGGATGTCATCGCGCCTAGCTTCGCGCCCGAGGAGGACAATGGGGCTCCTAATGCTTCATCCTTCCCATGTTATGATTTTCTGACAAATGCAGGGATATTGGATGATTTCTTCACCCTTGTCAACAGGGCAGGCTTAGCCACCTACGTGGGAGATGAAAGGGAACAATACTACAGGCTCACCAAAGTTTTCGTTGAGAGCTTCAAGTTCCACAACGCGCAATTTGAGCCGACAGTTGCATTCAAGATCTATGATATTCCTGTTACTATGAAATTGGAAGAATTTTTTGCATTGGATATTGCCCCTGTAGGTACAGCAAGGAGGATTGATGACAACCCCCGGGACCTGTTGGAGCTCTACCGAGGGATCACCGAGGATGATTGCCGCACCATCCAGCGAGGGAAGATAAGAAACATTCAACTCCCCGCTATTAAATATTTCGCATATTACATTGCTACTAGCATTTTGGGTAGAGAAAATACTAGCAATATCTCTAGCTACCATCTTGCTTTCTTGAATGCTGCACTTACTGGAGAGACATCTTATCATCTTGGTTCTCTTATTGCTCGCCGCCTGTCTAGCAGGGGGCCTATTTTTGGAGGAACTATTGCACTGCGCATTTTAACACATCTAGAGATTCCTCTTGATTCTAATGATGTGCCATTAACCCCTAGGAGACTAGATATTGCTGCTATGAAGAGCCATCATTTTGTTACTACTGACTCCACTATAGATAATATGGTCTATAGAATGTTGTTTGCTGATGGGAATGAGAAGGAAATTCCTCTTCCCCAGCCAGGTTTGTTCAATATTGACAGGCAATCATGGTCGCTCACTAAGGAGGCGGTGGAGGAACATATGAAGATACAAGAATTCCACCAGCAACATGACTCCGAGAACGCCGAGCCCTCCTACGACTACACCGTCACATACCCCGACGTTTCCTCCAGCACATACGGAACCGGGTCGTTCTTCGTCGTACTACGGAGACACCACTTCATGGGGACCGTGGGAATGAACTCCACTTAGGCCAAAAGCCTAAGCTTGGGGGAGGTATACCGGCATCACTCATTCTTTGCATATTATGGTTGCTGGATACTTGTACATACTTGCTTAGTCTCTTAGAGTGGTTTTCTAATGAGAGGGAGATGATATTTGGGGAAGTGCTGTCCAAAAACAGATTCTGGGCTGTTACCAAAAAAATTCGTACGCACAGCCAGAACGTTATTTTGAGTTGCCAATTTTTGAGCATGTTCCCCAGGTTGTTATCTAACTTTCATTAGTTGAACACTTTTTGGTCTGAGCAATGGAAGATTTTTGTTAATTTCGATTTCTGTACTGCTGTCAGGATTTGGCAGATTTCTGTCATCCTGCTTTTCTGTGTTTCTGTTAGTTTGCATTCTTTTGTTTTCACTTTGTTTCTTTCCTAAAACACAAAAAGACCAAAAATATTTCTGTTGTTTCTCTTCACCATTTGTTTATTTGGTTCCTTGCTCTTAGTTTACTTTATTTGCTATCGTTGGTTTGTTATGAGAAAACCCAAAAAGATTTTGCTTTGTTTGCTTGTTTTCCTTCGTTCTTGTTTCCAATTCGAAAACACCAAAAATATTTGCTGTTCTTCTTTGGTTTGTAAAGTTCATCATGAGTTCAATGGTCTTCGGTGGCTGGAGCGTTTCATTTCATATTATCCAAGCTACACAAGTGAAAAGGCAATAATGACGATCTACGACAATCTGATTGTGGTGAGAGGCTGGTATGAACTCTATTTGCTTTCATTTTTGTACATATACTCATCCATATGAGCATGCTTAGTTGGTTCATGTGAGGTATATGTTATTTGAGAAAGTCTAGTAGTTCATGATCTCTCATGTTTAGCTCCAATTTATTAATATGAGTAGCATGTCATGGATGTTTGCTTGCATTGTTTTATTCATGAGTAAGTATGGCATTGTGGTATCCTCCTCTGAATAATTCATTTATATCGACTTGGCACATGCTCACGCATGCATATGACTGAACAAAAAGTCAATTAAGCCTCGATGATTTATATTGCTTCAGAGTTATTGTATCACTTTTATGCCTCCGTTAATTTATTTTGCCGCAAGCATGATTATGACAGTTACTGCTCTCTTGATTTGTCGCTCCCTAGTCTTTTGCTAGCCTTCACTTGTACTGAGCGGGAACGCCGCTCGTGCTTCCAAACACCTGAAACCAAGTTGTTCCTAAGTGTCCACCATAAATACCTATGCATGGCATTTCAAACCATTCCAAGTAAATTCTCATGCGCTACCTTTAAAACTTTCAAAATGCTTCTCAATTTGTGTTAATGTTTCATAGCTCATGAGGAAGTATGTGGTGTTTAGCTTTCAACCTTGTCATTTACTTTTGACGGACTCTCATATGGACTAGTGGTACATCCGCTTATCCAATAATTTTGCAAAAAGAGCTGGCAATGGGATTCCCAGTCCCGAATTAATTAACTTAAATAGACACTCCTCCATGGTTTGTGATTGTTGGACGGCACCCGAAGGATTCGGTTAGCCATGGCTTGTGTGAGCAAAGGTTGGGGGAGTGTCATCATCATAATAAAACTTAAATAAAAAGGCACTCCTTCATGGTATGTGATTGTTGGCACCCGAGGATTCGGTTAGCCATGGTTTGTGAAAGAAAGGTTGGAAGGAGTGCCAACCAAAAATAAATAAAATGGGAGCCGCTCTTGTGAGTCCGGTTGATGAGGTAGTTAGTGTACCCATTACCATTCGTTGACAACAACAAACACCTCTCAAAATAATTTTACTCCTGCTTTACAAATGAAAAGCTCTAGCGCATGTTAATCCCTGCTTCCCTCTGCGAAGGGTCAATCTTTTACTTTTATGTTGTGTCTCCATTCTTTCTTTGAGCACTATCTTGAGAACACAACTGTCATTCTTAGTATAATATGCTTGTCTCAAAATATGATTGATTGTAGTATAACTTTGATGCTTTTATCTTTGACAATCACTACTTCTAGTCTTTCTATGAACCCAGAGGTGCCTCGGCATTTATGTTTTGCCGATCAAATATGGGCAAGCGAGATACCACTTTATCATATTCTCTTATGAACATTGCAATCCTGCTTATATACGTGATTCATGGTGCTTATTATTAATTGTTGGTACCTCTCCATGATTGACATAGCTGTTGGATGATCCTATTTGCATGTATCTCATTATGAACTGCTTAAGTATTAGCCATAGCATGAGAATATATACATCATATGAGCAAATGTGTTCGTGAAAGTTCTTTTATCGCTCAGTTGTTAACTGAATTGCTTGAGGACAAGCAATAAGCTAAGCTTGGGGGAGTTGATACGTCCAAAACGTATCTACTTTCCCGAACACTTTTGCTATTGTTTTGCCTCTAATTTGTGTATTTTGGATACAACTAACACGGACTAACGCTGTTTTCAGCAGATGGTGTCTCGTTTTTGTGCAGAAATCCAACTTTGGAAAATCCTCGGAATTTATGCGAAGGCCCTATTTTACCAGAATATTGACGGAGCCGAAGGGCAAGAGAGGTGGAGGCCCGAGGGCCCCACACCATAGGGCGGCGCGGCCCGGGGGGGCCCGCGCGGCCATGTGGTGTGGCCCCTCGGCTGGCCCGACGCCCCCTTCGGACTACTTATCGGGTTCGACCTAAAAACGCACGGGAGAAGTCGAAGTCGCCGAAACCCTCCGAGAGCCGCCACATCGCGAAACTCCGTCGCGGGAGCCGGGCACCCGCCGGACGGGGAATTGGAGGAGATCTTCACCGCCATCACCGCCAACGCCTCTCCATCGACCAGCCATGTTTCCCCCATCCATGTGTGAGTAATTCCCTCGCTGTAGGCTAAAGGGGGTGGTAGGGATTGGATGAGATTGGTCATGTAACAGTCATAAGATTGTTAGGGCATAGTGCCTAGTATCCGTAGATGTCACTTTTATGATATTGTTGCAACTTGTTATGCTTAATGCTTGTCACTAGGGCCCGAGTGCCATGATTTCAGATCTGAACATGTTATTGATTCATGAAGATATTCGTTGTTTATGATCTTACCTGCAAGTTGTATACACATGTCGCTGTCCGGAACCAATGGCCCGAAGTGACAGAAATCGGGACAACCGGAGGAATGGTAGCGATGTGAGGATCACATGTGTTCACGGAGTGTTAATGCTTTGCTCCGGTACTCTATTAAAAGGAGTACCTTAATATCCAGTAGTTTCCCTAGAGGCCCGGCTGCCACCGGCTGGTAGGACAGAAGATGTTGTGCAAGTTTCTCATTGCGAGCACGTACGACTATATATGGAACACATGCCTATTGATTGATTAGTACTTGGATACCGTTTTATTATTATCTGCAAATGCCCTGCTTTGATTGTTACATGAGTTTCTCTCATCCATGCAACGCCCGTTAAATCCGTCCCTGTGCCTACAGTATTTTAATCCTGCTGTTTACTATAATCACTACTGCTCTCTTTATTTCACCGCTGCTGTTATTTCACTATTCCTACTGCCATAAAACTATTACTACTGATAAACTCTTGCGAGCAAGTCTGTTTCCAGTGTGCAGCTGAATTGACAACTCCGCTGTTAAGGCTTACAAGTATTCTTTGTCTCCCCTTGTGTCGAATCAATAAATTGGGTAATACTTCCCTCGAAGACTGTTGCGATCCCCTATACTTGTGGGTCATCACTTTCCAGCAAAGTTTTTACTGGCTAACAGCTAAAGAAGATGCTGAGAAGATAGTGAAAACTTGCCGAGGTTGTCCGTACTATGCTACTCAACCAAACACTCCGGCCCAGGAGCTAAAGACCATCCCTATCACTTGGCCGTTCGCGGTCTGGGGGCTAGACATGGTCGGAAAATTAAAGAAAACATTTCCTGGCGGTTTTGAGTACCTCTTGGTTGCTATTTACAAGTTCAGTAAGCGGATCGACGCAAAGCCAGTGAGAAAAGCCGATGGTGCTACGGCACTAAATTCGTTTGCAGCCTCGTAGTGAGATACATCATCCCACACAACATAATCACAGACAATGGCACGAACTTCGCACAGGGAGAACTAAAAGATTATTGCAATGACGTAGGGATCCGGCTTGATCTTGCATCTGTGGCTCACCCACAATCCAATGGGCAGGTCGAGCGAGCCAATGGCCTCATACTAGCCGGAGTCAAGCCTCGCCTTGAAGAACCGTTGTGGCGAGCAGCTGAGTTTGGGCTGAGGAATTAGATTTTGTTCTGTGGAGTTTACGAATTACCCCTAAAAGGTCGACTAGATTTACACCTTTTTTCCTAGTATACGGATCTGAAGCTGTGCTCCCCTCCAACATCATCCATAATTCACCGCGAGTTTCCGCCTACAATGAAGAAACTGCTGACGAGGCTCGACAACTATCTGTGAATCTGCTCAAAGAAGCTCGGAATCTAGCTGACCAACGTTCCACCATTTACCGGCAGAAACTCCAACGCAATCATAGTCGTCGAGTTCGGAACCGCTCGTTTAAGGAAGGTGACTTGGTCCTCCACCTTCGACCTTCGACAGGTGAAAGAGCATAAGTTGCAATCTCCATGGGAAGGACCTTTCTTCAACAGGAAAGTGCTGCACAGCGGATCTTACTACCTCGTTGATTTCCGCGAGTTAAAGGATAGACCTGCCAATTGGTACCGGAAACACAAGATTGAGGATCCAGGTGACATATACGATGAAACAGACCATCCCTGGAACATAGCAAAGCAACGTCCTTTCCACACTTAGCAATTTTCTCTTTACATACTTTGTAATAGTTATGATACATGATCAATGAAATAAAGCATATGGTTCACTCTTTGAGTCTTTTACCTCCTTTGGTTGTTCATTTTTGGATCGTGTATGTTTTTCGACTAAAACCGTAGAGCTGGATGTTTCCTCCTAGGCGTGTATAAAAGTTATGATTTTCAAAATCATCCTTTAGGATGTAAGCTTAAGTTTTTTGGTGGATGAGTTTTTTATTGCGAACTTATGGATTCCTGGTAGCGATTTCCGGCACCTCGGCTGGGGGCTTGTTTCCGCGGTTATTGACGGATCGCCATTGGGCTTCGTCGCAGTCGGTGAGCATTTTCCGGCTAAAGGTCTTCCGGCTCGTGGAAGGTCAAATAAGCAAGTCGGAAAACTTAGAAACTAGCACTTGCTTTCAAATAACGAAACATGCATATGTAATCAAACAGATAGCAGGATAAGTTTTTTCTACCCATGCACTCGTTTCGTCCTAGCTACTTAAAAATATTTCCCACAGGAACAAGTTATATTACAAACCCTCGAAGGGGCCAAAATGATGCAATGTTTAAATTTCCCACAGGAACAAGTTTTTCACTTCTCCTTGGTTGGAGAAGAACGATCTTCATAATCAGCTTGTGCCTCGCTCTTTTCCGCTTCCTTAGCCGGAGAAGAAACGTCATCATCATCGCTCTCTTCCACCTCCTTAGCCGGAGAAGAAGCGCCTTCATCATCACCCTTCGTTTTGTTCTTCTCGGCTTCCTTGGATCTGGTCCAGGTATATTGGCTTCCATCACCGGATCCGGCTGGTCTTGCTTCCGCTTCGCGCTTTTTCTCAAGCTCCGCTTCGAGATGTTCGTCAGCGGGAAGCACCACCTTGTCGTAGAATTCCTCATGACAGATGCGCCGGTCGATCCGGGTGTCATAACCACTGCAAGCATCCAAGAGCGCATTTGGATCTTGCATCCGGAGGAATACCAGTAGTGGCCAGATCTATATCAAGGTCGGGAGCATGAGAAAGGCACATTGCCAAGGACATATGAGCGGCTCCTCGGGCTGAAGAAGCCTGGAGATCGATGACAAGTTCCGGCAGGACATCCATTTTCTGGATAAGGCCGCGGACGTCGCAGGTCCGGCTGTCTTTGATCGCCAAGTTGTGGCAGATCTTGCGACAAGCTGAGATTAAATCCCTACAATCGTCTCCGTCCAGCCGGATCAAGTCATCACGTGGAAACATCTCGCATCGGGCCTCGTCATATCCAAGTGGCTCTATAAAAAAAGCATTGATCAGAGTTAGACGTCATTCAAGGTTACAGAGAACTGATTTGGTTGTGGGTTCCGGACACTTACCCGTGACGTCGGAGTTAAGCAGGTCCCAACCTTGCTCTGCCATCCTGATGTAAGTCTGGAGCGTTTGGACATCAGCTTGTAGGCTTTTAAGAGTGGCGTTGTCCTTCCGCCGCTTCTCCACCAGATCATCTTTTTCTTTGATGAACTCGGAATTCTTTTCGGACAGCTGCTTCTTAGCAAGTTCCCGCTTTTCCTCCCCCTCTTTCAGTTTTGACTCCAAGTCCTTGTGGGCGGAGCGCAGGTTCTCCAGTTCTGATGAAGCAGTTGCCAGGGAGGTCGTCGCACCTGTTAAAATAAAACAAAGTAAGTTCAAAGTCGGAAGATTGGAATAATGACATACTGGTCGGAGCCATAGCTTGGGCTTCCGCCAGCATTTTTTCCATCTCTGCAATCTTCTATTTGTCATCGTGAATTTGATCCGCATGGCCAAGGGTAACGCGGCGCTGCAGTGAGATATTCTTATGGAGCTCATAGTGCAACCCTTGTTGTTCCTACGGCAGTGAAACATAAGGATAAGTTCAGATTGCATATAACTAAGTGTAGATCTTTTCGAAGCATCATTGCCGGAAAATTTCCGCCATGACGCTTGAGGGCTACTACGACACTTTAAAATTTCTCAGGATAGTTTCCTCAAAGTATCAAGGTGCAAACTACGATTAGTTTCTGTCTAGATACTTGGGGGCTACTGGGAAGATTGGTTTACCTTGCGCTTGCAGAGAAGTTGGTCGAAGAACTCGCCGATCTCCCTTTTGTGATTCTGAATGTCGGAACATTTAGCATCAACTTTACCCCATGCGTTGTGTAGCATGGAGTTCATCCGATCTTGCTCGAGCTCCCATTTCTGCGCCACCGTAAGTTTGCTGAAGAGCTTAGTGGAGTATGCCTTGGGAGTAGCGTAGAGGTCAGAAGGATCGCCAAACTTGCCCGGAAATACGATGGCATCCTTAGCCGAAGCTTCAGCCTTATCTGCAGAAGTGACTTCCGCCTCCTATGGACCTTTGTCTTGATCTTCCTCAGGAGCAACTCGCTTTGTGGCGGAGCAGCTTCCACCTCCTTTCCCGCTGCTCACTGGAATTATTTTCTCCTGAGTTTTGGCGGCGGGATCAGGAGTGGGGTGAGCTTCTGGCGGAGTAGGTTGGGGAGCTATGTTGGAGGTACTTGGCGGAACTGGAGTGGCGGGACCAACGACCGGAGATGTCCGGAGGAAACTGGTGATGGGCTTCTGGGTAGTAACCCACGAAGCGGCGATCTTCTGGTTCCTGAACCAAGTAAAGAAAAGACATAAGCGATAAGTTTTAGCTTCACAACTAAGAGTTTATATTTCAGAACACTTACGTGGCTCCGGGAAGTTGCGGGCGTGACCCTCTTCCGGCTGTGGCCAGCAGCTTGATCCGGGCACGCTCCACCTTCTTGGAGTCGAGGCGTGGAGGAGCAGTGGTTTTTGCCTTCTTGGCAGAAGCCTTGCCACTGGTTCCGGCATCAGTGCCGGAAGCCTTGGCGCAGGGACGTTTGGGAGCACGAGGGGCGGTCTTCTTCTTGGGAATTTGTTCCTCCCCCTCGTCTTCGTCCTCCGGATCCCTCTCGACCTTTTCGACGTTAGTGGGAATGCGGAATATATCCTGGAAGCCATCCTCCGCCAAAGAGTTGAGATGAAAGAGGAAGAATTGAAGAAGTTAGAACATTTCAAATATAAGAAGCAAAATGACTAAGTGAGAAAATGCACCGGAGGGCTCTTGTTGTTGATGTACATGTCCTTGTTGATCTCCGGGACCTCCTAGCCCCGGGTGAGCTTCACAAGTGTCCGGATCCTCTTGTTTAGAGAATCCGTCGGCAGATTATCTTTGGCCCGTCGCAGCTGATAGTCGACCCCGTAGTATTCGCATTTCAGCCGCTTGTTGAATTTTAGCGGCTGAATCCGATGGGTGAACCAGCTCAAGGTCAGATCCATTCCGGTTAAACCGTCATGGACCAGCCAGAAGATCCTCCGGACCATCTTGTCCAGCTCCGCATACTGAGCTAGGGCGGGGATGAAGCTCCAGCCGGCGAGCTCTTCCGAAGGTTTGTTGGCGAAGGCGGGGAGACCATCGTGGATGCCCGGAACTGAGATATTCTTGACGTAGAACCATCTGACGTTCCAGTACCGGATGGACTCTTGAGAAGCAAGAGTCGGAAAAATCCTTTTGGTGCGGGGCACGAAAGTCATGCTGCCGCAATTCACCATAACCTTGTCCTTGGTCTCCTTCTTGACTCTATAGAAAAACTGCCAGAGGCGGAAATCCGGTCGGACTCCGAGATAGCCTTCGCAGAGAGTGGCGAAGTTGGAGAGGAGGAGGAAAGAATTCAGACAGATATTGTGTGGTTGGAGACCATATGTGCTAAGCACCGACAACAAGAATTCGGAAGGAGGAAGAGAAAGACCTCTCTCCACCCAAGCTTTGGTGAAGACTCGTTCGTTAGGCTCTGGGGTCGGAGTGCTGGAGTCTTTGTTGAAACTCCAGGTATCCGGAGCTATGAGTCCTTGCTTTTCGAAGGCTCTAAGTTCCGAATCAGTAACTTCGCTTGGCCACCAATGACCCTTCTCGCCTTCACGGTTCCGGGCCTTTGATCCCTTCTTCTGCTCCACCTCTAGAACTTTAGCCGCCATCCTAGCTTGCCCTTCTAGTTCCTCTTGGATCTCTTCAAGTGTTGGGATCCGACCAAGAATATTGCTGGAAGAGGCGGAGTAAGGTTGAGCTAGCCTAGTATCGGAAATATTGGGCGGAAGGAATGCTAAAGGCTCAACAAAGGTTGGTTCCATTGAGTTTGGTGGTGGGCTATTCGGAGAGCTATCGGTGAACCTAGGTGAGCTAGTGGACATGTTTCCGGCTGCATGCATATGGTAAAAACTTAGGAAGCCAGATCCCGCTAAAGTCTATCTTCTACAAGTCCGGTAGACTTACCGGCAATGGTGTGGCGGTTCCCCGTGACGCCGGCGAAGGAGAAGGTCGTGGACTTGACGTGTAGGCCGCCGACGAGACCACGAATCGGCGGCGAAGGTGATTTCCCGATCAAACGCGAGCAGCTCGGGTCGAGGAAGGCCTTGGAGCACCGGTGCTTGAAGCTTTCCGGGAAGAAGTTCGCCGGAGTGAGATCTGTTGAGTGGCGCTGGCGAGAAAGAAGATGAAGTGGTGAGATGCGGTGAAAGAGTGAAACTGACCATGCGAATGGGGTATTTATTGGCCTCGCGCGGAGATTCGTGAGTCGGATCCTATAGTGGGAACGGAACGGTCGCACCGTTGGATGATCGCCACGTGTCTTAGGTCAAAGGCGGTGAAATTGACGCAGTGGTGACCTAACTGCATGCCTCCGAAATTTCCGGCTAAAGATCCACAGATCTGGAAATTCAGCGCGGGAAAAGGGGAAGTTATGTGCGACATGGGGGCGAAGAATCTGCTAAGTTACCGTTACAAAAGAACGAATGATTTCCGGTTAGATGAAGTCGGAAACGATGAAGTTTTGGAAGCTCTGCGAGATTCTCTTTGGATCCGGACAGAGATAGGCGGAAGAATGGCGAATATTGAAGAACTTCGGGGATTACTGTTATGGGTATACTTTATGCGTATATCAACAACGTGGTTTAGATCCGGCAAGCCCGGGTGGCCCACAGATGGTGATGGTGGCATATGGCCCATCGAGTGGCCCAGTTGCTGTTGATAGAAGATGGATGAAGTCCAGTCCAGGAACAGGAGCCGGATCTCTACCGACCTATATAGGTAGTCGGATCCGTGAAGGCCCATGAAGTATCCGGATCCAATACGGCGTATAAGGAAAGGTGGATCCTTGACGTGCACGGCAATGTAATATTCCGTGGTTAGCCATTTTGTATTCCGGCTAGGACTCTTCGTGTAAACCCTAGATACTGGCGCCTTTATAAGCCGGATCCCGGGAGCCCTAGAGGCACAACCACAACTCATTGTAACAACATAAAAGCGACCAGATAATTCCAGACAAGCAGCAGTAGGCGCTATCATCGTGCAGGTGTTTCGAAGCTGGGTAAATCGCGTACCACCGTCCCGAGGACTCTCCGTCCGATGGCCCCTACTTCTTCTCCCCCTCGTGAGGATCCCTCCTCCGGGGTACCGTCGAATAGGGAACGACACCTTCGACTCCAAAGCACCCAGTTTTGAAGAAGAAACAATTGCTCTGGATAGGGGTGCCCTCACCCATGTCGAAAATTAGGGGAGTATGATCGGATGCTAACTGTTTTGTCACTCTCTCACATTGATGGGATCGGTTAGTAATATGTGCAAGGGTGCAATGATGCTCGAAAATTCTACATACAAAATGATACTGATAATGATGTGAGGGTAGAGCGTCAAAAAGCTAATATCCAAACGCAAGTTGTTATGTGTTATGTAGTGTAGACTGTTTGGCAGGTTTATAATTTGTTTTCATTATAGTTTTTATGTCGACGAGGGCTTTAAAACTAGATCTCACATGATAAAAAATTATGATAAATCAACCTCTATAATTAATTTTCACTACAGTCCAAATGCAACTGTTACATTATTTTTAATATTGTGGATTAACCTGGTGCTTTTTTCCTTAACCCTGCATCTTGCTTTTAGTATATGACAGATTTATCAACCTCTATTTTGTACCAAGTTACCAAGTGACATCTTTACTTCTAAATATGTTGTCGACTTTATGAATCAGTAGGCAACTTTAAAGTTGAAACAAGCCCACCAAAGTTCAAATCTCGGATTTGACAGTTTGGTGTCTTATTAAAAGGCGGAATATTCTTCAGTGGAAGGTGATGATTTCGTCGTCAGCAAGACGCCCGTGGTGACTTTGTCAATTTCAAGACCCGTCTGATCAGTTTCGTGGACTCAGTCTCTCGAATGTGCTCACAGGGTAGGGTGTGTGTGCGTTCATAGGGGTGAGTGTATGCACACATGTGTGAGCGTCTACGTCTGTACTGCCCCTACGAGGTCTTGTCTCGATCATTTGGGGCAGACAAAGTCAACAATGAAAACGATCTTTGATTGGATTAAGGTGCGAGAGGTACCACCGTACGAGATCTTGAAGTCAGATCATCGTTGTTGTCACTAGTCTAAGGATGCAAATATAATACTTATAGGAGATATGACGCTGAAAGGCGCTCTATGAAAATCTATATCTATACCTACTAATAAAGGAAGGAAGGTTTCTCCCTAAATTTTTCGTCCGTTTAAGATTTATCCCTGCTATTCAAACCTAATTACGAGAAATACCACCGCGTAGTAAAAAACTGTTCGGCCGCATGCGAGCAAGAGAAAAGCCAACTTCAGTTGCTCTCGCTTGCTCCGCGCCGTGTGTGCGTTCTCTTGCCGTTGCCTTCTTTCTGTGCGGATGGGCCTTTGCCCGTTCGTTTCCGGGTTGCGCGGCCCGTAGGCTGGATGAAACTTTGAAGATGGCATATTGCAATACGAACGGAAAACAACTAACAGAAAATAAAAACAATAGTCCCACCTCGTTAACTTATACCGATCCTCACCAATTTATATATATTCACAATTTAGGGTTATCAGCAAGCCGATGAAAGCAAGCAGCAGAAATATGTGTGCACACATGATGGCCAAAGATTAAATGGGAATATGAATGAAAGCGTTGCCGAACAGAGGGATCTGGAAGAATTTGCCGAGACGAGTACACGGCGCTTGACAGAGAAGAAAGGCCTGGAAGTGGGGGTGACCGCCGCTGCTGGTGGCGAGGACTCCTGTTCCTGGCCGGTATGGCGCGGTATGGCAGCATCGGGGGGAGATTATACCACGCCGGCTGCCGGTGGCCGGATCCGTTCCGGAGCCCGGAGTTAGACGAGGCGGCCTCAATCTTTGTCAATATATGCTGCTACAAGCGGGAGGTGCGCTGCCCAGACCCAGCGGTGTCGGCAGAGGCACATGGCGGTGGCGCCACACTCCTTTCGCACTCCTCCGCCGAAAGCTGCTCCGGGGGACACGGTGACCGGCGAAACGGCCAGTATCAGGCAGCGCTGTACGTGATTGGGAATCATCATCGGAGACGGGAAAACATCAGGTTTTCTGACGGGGCAGGTGAGGTAGTCGCCGTCGAGCAGCGCTGGATACTGCATAGTAGATTGAAGGTGTGGGCAACGGAACGTCCAGCCATGAGCCCATGACGCCAGCTCTAGAACCTCCATGGCAGCGCTCTTAGCGTGGCGATTGAGGATTACATGGGGTTCTATGTTCGTGGACCAAAAGAATTTGTTTGGACTCTTTACTCTATGCGCACAAAAATACGTTTACGTTGGACGTCTATAGTTGTTAAAGGAGGTAGTTGAAAGCGCGACAATGGGCGAACGCGGGAGCCCGGGGTGTCCGCCAGATCCTCCCCTAGACTAGGTCTCCTTCCTTGGGTCGAGTTGTAGTGCGGGGTGTTCGTCCTTTCTTGGACATGTACATATAACCTTTCTATCTATCTATCAATGCATCGAAACGCAAGTCTTTTGCGTTTTCGCGAAAAAGAAACGGGATGAGCCACCCCGTCCACAAGCCCTATATATTGGTGTATCTTAATTGGTTACCCTAAACGTTATTCGTTACTCTTACCTTGGATCCACGGTGAAAAGGGGCAGCTGCCAATCAAGGACTAGGAGTACTAGGGTGTCGTACTACCGTCGGCATGACCAGTAATGTTACAAGCAACACACTTATGTGCTGGAATTTTGTGAAAAAAATCTGTTTGTCGAGAATTGTGGATTTTTAACAGAAAAAATCATAGAGTAGAGGGTTGTGCTGGACCGGGAAATTTAAATGGCACGCCCATTAAATTCTGCACTCCAACTATCTTCTCTTGGATAGATCGAAGATTCGAAGGTACCAAAGTAATGGGACACCGCATATATGTTGAACTCTTCTCTATTTATCGATGTATTAATTCATATTTTTAAACTTATTATTATATGTGATATGTTAGTGTTTAACGTTTCATAAGATGGCAATATTACAATCATGTTTCCTGACACGATCAGAGAAAATCAGACACGCAATGGGCTGTTGACACTGCTTTGGCCTAATCGTCTGCCCTTACAAGTGGGTGCAGCAAGGGGCTACCAAGCTCATCTTCCTGAATAGAAAAATATGATTATTAGTGACAGAGTGCAGAGGGGTGGGAGATTTCTCTACCATCGAGGAGTCATTCAACCTGTTATGTTATGATATAAATTTTTATATATATAAAGGGATGATTCGCAAAAAGGTTTAACTATTTGTTTCTCCCGGTGCAACGCACGGGCAATTTTCCTAGTCTATACCTAATAATAAAGGAGCTAAGGTTTCTGCCAAAAAATTTCGTCAACGCTTTTTTTGGACCGTTTTGCCCTCCCACCAAAACGCATATAACGTACATATGCCACCGTACCGGTTCGTCAGCTTATTTTGTTCTTCGTCGGGAGACCGAGCAAACCCAGGTCGCGGACTAGATAGCGTCGTGCCCTTCCTCACCGAATTTAGCCTTCGCAGGAAACGGAGGTGGTGGGGGCTGGAGAGAGGCGGGGCACAAAGCACGAGTGAGACAGGAGCTGCGCCGCCGCCGGCGATTTCTGGTGGAAGTGTCGGAATCAGGTGATGGATTTGGGGATCGAAGATTCACATAGAGTGGGGCGGGCGATGGGCAGAGTTCGTCATGATTTTCGCCGCGTGGAAGAACCTGGCTTATGCGAGGAGATGCCAGCCCTACGGGCTCCCAATCGACGAGGTACGAGAAGAAGCAGGGTGGAGGCGACCCAGGCGAGGCCATCGAAGGAGCGCAGCTCCGTGTCCGTGTTCCCGTAGATGGCAGCCACAGTTCGACGGACTACCAGTGGGCGAGGTCAGACACATCGAGT
The DNA here is from genome assembly GCA_030979885.1 of Lolium multiflorum. Taxonomy (NCBI): domain Eukaryota; kingdom Viridiplantae; phylum Streptophyta; class Magnoliopsida; order Poales; family Poaceae; genus Lolium; species Lolium multiflorum. The sequence continues at coordinate 124,913 of JAUUTY010000597.1, read as the reverse complement.
GTGCATAATCCGTTGTGTGCTGTGCTCTCTCTCTAGGTTCCATGCCCAATTGATTGAAGTCATTTTGGATTTTTGGGTTCTGGCGTGTGGCTGTCTTCTCCGACTATGAACACCAACAGCTATAGGAGCAGCGAGAATTCAGGTAAAATTGATGTTTAATCACATAAGCTGAACTCTAATGTTGTTTAGAGGCTGGCTGTTCCGGGTTTGCTAGCTAGAATCTTTGCAGTATTGCCTTTTGTTTGAAGCCACCCTCTACTTCTCTTGGCCTGAGAAATTAACGTACAAGCTTCAACTATACCAGGCTGCAGTTTTTGTTTGTTATTCAGTGCTAACTTCAACTATACTAGCAGGTGGCAGTTTTCGTATTACACACGGTTGATTAACAAAAACATATTATGAGATATTTTGATGGTAGTTGCGAGTTCCTGTGAAATAATTTTATGTGAAAATCAATCCGCCACAAGCGTGGGCATATTTCCTACAAAAACGATGACTGCACCTAACGGCAGAGCACAAGGACTCGATCGCGTTTCACTGGTCAACGAGATTGCTTCTAGGGTGTAATTCTTGAAAACCAAGGACATTTGTGTACATATTCGTCATAGTTTAAAATAGCCGGCTATAGCCGGGCTATAGCCTTTGCCGCATGATGCGGCTAACTGCATTAGCCCGCTAAAAGGTGTCAAAGTCCTTAAATAGTCGGCTATAGCCAGGCAATAGGCGGGTTATAGCTGTTTTGGGAGGGCGCGGCTATATCTTGTAGCCGGTATTTTAAACATTGATATTTGTGCTCCTCTCAGGGTCTTTCTATAAAATTGTAAACGATGACTGCACCTAACGGCAGAGCACAAGGGCTCGATCGCGTTTCACTGATCAACGCGGTTGCTTCTAGGGTGCAATTCTTGAAAACCAAGGACATTTGTGTATATATTCGTGCTCCTCTCAGGGCCTTTCTATAAAATTGTACCATATGCCGTTGATTCACTGTAGTGTTCGAGTTTTTTTCTCCTGGTGCAACGCACGGACACTTTTGCTAGTTATACTGAAAGACGTTAACTCATTGTGTCCCGTAGGGCCGTAGATTGTCCCCGTTCTTGTTTCAGATGAAACGGGGCTAGGCCGTCGAAGAAATCCTAGCCCGGAAACATTGAAAACCAAACGTGAAACGTGACATGAGCCGACCGGCCACCGCCTGCGCGGGCGGACAGCGCCGGATGCATGCTCGTGCTCATCGTCCAAAGCAACAAAAGTTTGGCGATGAACGCATCTGCAAAAGATAATACTAGCCGCAGTGCAACATCATCGTTGCTGTATATAAGTAGCCAGCTAAAGCCAACACTACATCACGGTAGGGATTAGGGGCACTTTTAAGTGCCTTCAAATGTGAAAAATGTGCCCTCAAAACTTTTAAGGGCACATAAAAATGTGCCGAATTTACTTGCTACTCGGAAAGTATTAAGGGCACTTCAAAAATGTGCCCTCATAGGTATACCTTTTAGGGCACATTTAAACATGCCCCAAAAAGTTTTTATGGCATATTCTAAATATGCCCCGAAAAGTTTAGAGAGCACATCCAAAATGTGCCCCAAAAATTTAGAGGGCACATCCAAAATGTGCCCTGGAAACTTTTGAGGGCACATCTAAAATGTGCCCAAAAAAGTTTTGAGGGCACATGTTAAATGTGCCCCGAAAAGTTTAGAGGGCACATCCAAAATGTGCCTCAAAAACTTTTGAGGGCACATCTAAAATATGCCCTGAAAACTTTTAAGGGCACATCCAAAATGTGCCCCGAAAAGCTATTAGGGCACATCCGAAATTCAGTTTACAACAATCACAATACACAATCTGTAGCTCACACAACCTCGGTACACTTATAACATTTCAAAAGTTAGTATGGAATTAGCTTCACATGTCTCAAAGACATAAAAAACAAAGTTAGTGCAAATGAATAATAAACAAAGTCCCAGAATTACTTGCTCTAGAAGATTCAAAGAGTAATGACACAGTTCAAATATCCTGGTTAGAAGTACTTATGCAACACCATTAGACAACTAGGCAGTAGATCTTTACAGTATTGTTACCACTTTCTAAAATGACAGGAGTATTAGCAGATGAATCAAAATCATCTAGATGGAGTCGTACTTGATGAAGGAGTACATTCTAGAATACCGACAAAGCACAGATGGATCAAGATGACCACTAGGAAGAAGCACATGCAATCATAGTTATTGCATGTTGTTCATCTAGGAATTTTCTTTGTCAAGGACTTACGCCTACAACGATCATAAGCTGGCATCAACAAACACACAGCTGATGAAAACCTACCACATGCAACAATGATATCATCAAACTGAACATGACCAGATAACTGAATTTGCCAACTATTAAGGACAAAGAAGATGCATGAGTTTCTTTACAATGAAAATAAATAACAATTGCAAATCTAGAGAGACATATTGTGTTAGTACTTAGTACTCAGAATTGTACAATTTCTATAACAAACTATGTCGAGCATGCATTTCATTTACAGTTAACAGTACAAACTGTGTTGGTACTCAGAATTTTACAATTTGTATAACAAACTATGTAGAGCATTCATTTCTATAACAAATTAGAAGGCTGAACCTCAACAGCATAGGTCCCATAGTTCTAAAAACCATAACAGAAAACCATTTGAAACGACTGCATAGCTCTAAAAAAAAAACTAAAACAACCATCTTAAGCATATCCAACAATATTTACATACCATGGTAAAAAAATCGTAAAAAAAGTAACTATCTGGAGTGAAAACTGAATCAAACAACTATTTTATTTTTTGTCGTACCATGTACATATTCAGAGGATCTCTTTTAATACAAACCAAAGAAAATGTGTATACCCATTTTAGATGAAACTAGAAACTAAATCTGCAATGGAATTACCTAACAAAAAGTAAATAAAAGAAATGGGACAGGTAACATGTGTTGAAGCCAGCATATGCTGGCATTGACAAGCAAAGTATTGTGAAAGAGTGGGTTGTTTGTACTTGAAAAATCAGAACAGGGGAAGGTGTGAAACACTAAAGGCATGCATAATACATCGGAGCATGCATAATCAACAAAGAGAGACAATGGCAACGTAGCTATAAAAATGAGCAGTACATCCAACAAGTATAGAGTAGTACCAGGTGAGTTAATTAAACCGGGCTTGTCAAGAACCTCTATCTTAACCTGCAGCCAAACAAGGGCAGCTTAATACAACAAAATCTTTTATCCATTTAAACTCTCATCAGCAAAATTTAGCAAGATCATATACTGCCAAAAACATATTATTAATTAGCATGTCAGGTGTAGAAGCATTTGAACATCCCTATAAGGTGTGGAAAGAAGAGAACAATTTTCAGTATTTTCAGTGAACAAACAATTTTCATTCATTTTCATTTTCTGATTTTGTAGAGCCAGTTAAATAACTAGATGGCGGCAGTAGCAAGCAGCATGATCGGGGAGGAGCGGTGGATCCTGGCTGGCAAGACGGCGCTCGTCACCGGAGGAACCAAAGGGTTGGGGCGCGCGATCGTGGAGGAGCTCGCCGGGTTCGGTGTCCGCGTGCACACCTGCGCCCGGAGCGATGCCGACCTGCGGGAGCGCCTGCGCGGATGGGACGCCGACGCCGACGCGGGCCGGCTGCGCGCCCGTGTCACTGCCTCCGCCTGCGACGTCTCCGTGCGCGCCGACAGGGAGGCGCTGATGGCCACGGCTCGCACCGAGCTAGGCGGGAAACTGGACATCCTCGTCAACAACGCAGGCCAGATAATGTTCCGCCCCGCCATGGAAATAACGCCGGAGGACTACACGCGCCTCATGGCCATCAACCTCGAATCCTGCTTCCACCTCTCCCAGCTCGCGCACCCGCTGCTCCTCCTCGCCGGCGGCGGGGCGGTGGTGAACGTGTCATCCATCAGTGGGCTCATCGCGTACCCGCAGCTTTCTGTGTACTCGGCGACCAAGGGCGCCATGAACCAGCTCAGCCGGAGCCTTGCCGTGGAGTGGGCGCGCGACGGCATCCGCGTCAACTGCGTCGCGCCGGGGGGCATCCGGACGGACCTCGTGAGCAGCAGTGGCATCCATCTTGACGCGGAGACGGCTCGGAAGCTCGGCGAGACAGAGAGCGCGCGCGTTGCCATGGGACGCACGGGCGAGCCCGAGGAGGTGGCGTCGCTCGTCTCGTTCCTATGCATGCCGGCCGCGTCGTACATCACCGGGCAGGTCATCTGCGTCGACGGTGGCCGCACAATAGCTGCCTAGACTACGATTTCATGGCTGGCTGCCACGCTCCATTAAACTGTTTCTTTACCCATGTGTGCGGCTTGTAAAAATAAGCACCTTCGTTCCATCTTAACAATTACCGAAATGAGCAACATGCATGTGAACTGAACTATTGTTCATGTTGAACCAACACGCTGAGCTTTATTGTTCTGACTAGGGATGCAAACGCATCTGTTTTAAGGATCTATTAATCACTTTTGCTTCAGTGGGCCTCATTGGCCAAACTCAATTTGTGTCAAAACCCGTGGATGGCCAGGATGAATTCGTGGGCAGCCAGGATTAACCCACGCGGTTTTGTAACCTGGGGAACGTTGGTCCGCTCTGATTTTTTTTTTTTTTGAGAGGGTTGGTTCGGAGAGCCTATGATGTATCTTCACTTCTAAAGACAATTCCAACTACTCCCTCCGTCCACAAATAAGTGTAAATCTAGGTTTTTTGATAAGTCAAATTTTATTACATTTGACCACCTTTTTAGGAAAAAGTAGCAGCATTTATGACACTAGATTAGTATCACTAGATCCACCTTGAAATGTAGTTTCATAATATCGTAATCTAATATCACATATGCGTATAATTTTTTATAATAAGTTGGTCAAAATTAAACAAGTTTGACTTATCCAAAAACCTAGATGTACACTTATTTGTGGACGGAGGGAGTATGCAGGTTGGGGTGTTGTTGTCCGTGATCACCGGGGCGAAGTTGTGGCAGCAACTGCAGGACGAACTGAACATGTTTCGGATGCATTCCATGCAGAACTATGTGCGGCTGTGCAAGCACTTTGGCTGGTTGAACATTTGGGCGCTATTCGCATCATCCTAGAATCAGACTCGCAGTTGCTTATAAATGCCTTGAATAGTCAACAAGCTAATGTTTCATCGCTGGGAGTAATCATTGATGAACTAAGGTTCAAAAGTAGCACCATATTTTCGTCTTGTAATATTATTTGGTGTAAGCGTGAGTTGAATAGGCCTGCCCATGAACTTGCGAGAATTGGGAGGTCGTGTGATATTAACAGAGCTTTGCTCTGGGAGTATGAGGTACCAGCAGCTATTGCTGGTATTGTGTCGGGCGAGATGCCCTAATAAAGTTTAATCTTTAAAAAAAAAGACAATTCCAACTCCAAATCGGGAAATCTCCTAGGTCTAACTCTCTCGCTCGCACCGCATGGACGCTCTCGCTCCTGGCCGAAGATGGAAAAGGTGGTGCCGCACATGGAGAAGAAGGTGGCTAAGACGAAGCAGAGAAGAGAAGTGCAGGGGATGCGGCCGGGGCTGGCACATATCTAGCATTAGCATGTGTAGTTTGGGCTGAGAGTCCTTCCGCCATCGCCTCTGTTGTGGCGCCTTCGGCTATGGCGAAGCGAAAGTGGGTGAAGGAGCCGACAGAGGTGCAAATCCTTCTAAAGAAGAAGACGAACAAGGGGAGGAGGGAGCAGAAGCAGGCAGGGCTCAAGATCAACCATCCGAACGATGTGGCGACCTTTGAGGAGGAAGATAGCAGCAACGTCGCTGTGGTAAAAGTAAAACCAAATCTCATTCAATTTGGGGTTTGTTCGTCCTAGGGTTAGGTGGTCTGTATGAATTCTCTACTGATTTTTAGTTCGTGGTGTGGTTCGTGATATGGTTTTCTCGCCCTACGTTTAGTTTCGTGCACCCTCTAAATTAGGAAGGGATGCGTTCGATCTAACCCTAGTAGTCAAGGTTACAAGAAACAACTATGATGTCTAGCGGCTGGGCTCATCTGTGCTAACCTATTTTGGAAATTGTCTGCTTATCGGTGATGTTCACTAACAATAGTGTTAATATAAATGGTGAAGTAATTGAAAATGTTGCTTATAATTATGAAAAAATGTTAGTAAATGGTGTCAAAATTGTTGATTCTTAAATGGATTACTAATCTTTACTAGTAGAATGCCCGTGCTTCGCCACGGCCCTTTAACGTAGTGTCAAATGCATAAACGTGTAAATAATGCATGCAAATATTAAAGTATATAAAATAAATATATAATACTTAAAATATTTAAAGATCCACTTGGCACAATTCATTTTGAAGAAGAGAAATGATTGAATACACTATTTATTAAAGCCATGGTCCGTCGACGCGTCTAAGGTATTCTCGCACGATCTCAGCAATGTTGTCTTCAACTTCATTAGTCAGATACTTGAGTATGTGTATCAAAAACTTTTTCCTTAGCTCGTAACCATCCTGCACAATTGGTATATCATGTTAACATGAAGTTTTCTTCCCACACAAAAATATAAGATTGTGAATATAGAGTACTCACGCTACAAACTTAAGATCGCAACGGCTCCTCTAATTTTAATCCTGATTGCACATGCGAATTTCAAAATTCATGTGTATGTAAATATAGTTCTACAATAATGCAAAACTTAAGATCCCACTTTTGTTTAATTATGCTTGCTAAAATCCCAAAAATAATACAGACCCCCCCCCCTCCCCCACACACACAACACCCAATAAGAGAAATTACAACACAATCCCATACTTTTACATAATACCCTGCATAACAAGTGTTGAATTCCATCGAGTCCTTCTCTACCGTTGATTTATACGAGCTCAATGATCGCCATGGCAAGGATGTAGAAGACCCTCCATTTTTGCCCGCTGGCCGGGAGGGAGAAGATGAGATGGCACCCGCCCAAACCAGACCTTGAAGTGGATGCATGACGTTCAATTGAGTCAGCACCTGGACGTCACATCGCCCCGGAATGTCGTGTACTCATATGCATAGAAAGAAAATGAGCAATTACTTCTTTGTTACTTGTGGAAATATACTCTCAGCTCTCAAACTTTAGTGTCTTCCAGCCTATCTATATGCTTTGCTTGCAGCAAATGACATGAGCTTTCCTTATAACTCGTCAAGTCTGTCCACTCACCCTCTCCTCTCTCCCTCCCATGGGCTGTTGTGTGTATCATGCACAGTGCCCACCGTTGGTAAAAAACAGAAAGTAGCATGTACATTGTTCAATTCTAATGTTGGATGAGCTCTCAAATACTCCATCTGTCTATAGAAAGATGTCTCAACTTTGGATATATTTGGATGTATCTAAGTACTAAAATAGGTCTAGATACATTTAAATTTTAACAAAGTTGAGACATCCATTTATAGACGGAGGGAGTAGTATATTTTAGTCACACCATTCCAATTTGATATAAGAATCTACTAATTGCTATCGAGGATCACACATGTGCAATCTAAAACCAAAGGCTTATTGCTGAAGAAGCTTGCATACACTTCCGTACGGAATCATGTACTGCTTTATTTGTAGGTTCACCGCGTCCAGCAAGGGTTCCACATCTACCTGACAAGAGATTTTTTTTGGTTCGTGTCACATTAGCTCCTTGCAAGCTGGCACCACCAAAAGTTCATTATCTGTAAAAAAATACGAATAAATTAAATCATAAATGGTTGAACGGATTTCTTCATACTTATGGCTTGATTAACACATACACAATCACTAATGTGTGAAAAGCACATCAAACAAAAATTCATGTCTAATAGTAGTATTTTGTTTAAAAGATGTACGTTCTACCACAACGACAATGACATATGCAGTCTCCGAGTTAAATCTTGTAGAATCTCATCTTAAAAATATGTCAAACGAGGTCATTTGTATTTAAAATACGGTTACCAAGTAAAACTTCACATTTACATTACTTGCAAACGTATATGGCTCAAAAGTTGACTTCCTACAGCCAAGAAACATTTTCTTTAACTAAACTTTAATTATTTGTTATCTACACACCCATGGTTGTTACGAAACAATTTGCACATATAAAATCAACAAATATTGGTTAAAGAGTCATAAAGTATACTTCACATAAGACAAACGCAACACCACTGTGGTTTTCATGTAATTTTACTTCCAAAAATATTTGGGTAAGTAGATAGTAAATATAATATACACACCTTGATCTTTAGTATGGAGGTAACAAACACATAGTAGCATTGATACAACTATATTATAAGTCAGTACGACAAAGAAATTCAATATATCAAATTTTGCATGAGACTAATTCCTTCTCTAAAAGAATATACAAGCATGCCCTAGCGTTGAGGCACGAGGCATGCGCCGTGGTAGAGGATGGAGATGAGCTCCACGCTCAGGTTCCTCGTCCAGAACACCAGCACACGCCCCCGCCGTTATCGGGGCTGGTTACCTCTTTTTTCCTTTTCCATGTTTGCATATCGATTGAGGACAATTTGGTCCAACATAAGCAAACCAGCGGTATGGACTAACGTAATGGATGGTAGTGGAAAATAAGGAAACAAATTCATACCTAGAGGCAAACAAGGAAAAAAATATTTTCCAGTGTCAAATAGGGAAGCGAAATTTAAGGTAGTGTCAAATAAGGAATTCTCTCTTGCTCATGTTGTTCCATCATCGGTGCCATCTCTCTAGTAGTCGGGACCATTTGGTGGAGCCAATCCCACAACGGTGGCATGTCGGCGCATTGTTCGTATCGGTGGTGGTGTCATCCCTATAGTCGGTGACATGGTCGATCAACAGCGCCGTACCTACCATCGCATGCGTCATCGGCAACATCGGTGACCCCCTCTCTACTGTCCGCGGGGTGGTGCGGTGGAGTAGAAGCGGAGTGGGAAGCGCGACGGAGTGGTCGAGCTAGTAGACATAAAGGCAAGGAAACCTAGTGTAACCTGTAGTATGTGCTTTAACATAATTTATATTTTATTAGCAAAAAAACATAATTTATATTTCTACCCCGTAAAAAATATACAAATATATTTTATACTGTTCAACAAAAAAAAGCGAGCCAAAGCTAGCTAGCTAAGCAACTTGATGGATGGAAGAATTTGGTTCATGCATTCGTATGTGGTAATGTGTTGCTGACCTGCTGAGCGTGCATGCTCGGTGGCCTATAGACGTGGAGTGAACACGCTAGACGCGGGCAGGAGTTGGCAGAGAAGACAAAGGGAGATCGTGAGACAACGTCGATAAAAGGTTGGCCCTGATCGGTTAGCGGATTTAAAGGTTTCAAGACAGAGGACTGGTCGTCAAGGTGTTGTTAGCTATAGGTCCAAAAAAAAGTGTTGTTAGCGATTTCGTTGGGACTGGATAAGTACGTCCTCATTTTATCTACTCTGGCCACTATTAGTTGCGTTTTCTTTGTGACGTGGGGGGTACTATTGCCCATCCTAAAAATATGACACCAGGCATTCACCAATTTGCTCTTAATAGTAGAGATTAAGATCACAGATTGATGAATCATAACTTAATTGGATTACTTTCGGATACTCAATTTGGCTGCTGGGTGCATATGTTCCGTCTACCAAAAAAGAATATTTCTAAGTGTCGAAAAATTTTGATAAAAATTTCTACTTGATATCTCCAAAATATATGTGCCTACTCAAGTTTCACAAAAAATGATATTTTTTATGGTATGTGTAAAAAGAGATAATTGGACAACAAGAACATTGCCAGGCACAAACAATTAAGGCCAGGTTTTGAATTTTCACCTTGAAATGTATATAAAATTATGAACTTCTCATGTGCAGTCTCTCCTAGTTGCATCCGCTGCTCCAAGTCACGAATCATCAAGCCAATTCATCATCGCAGCGAAGACCGAAACTACCATGCAAGTTCAAATATCCCGACTTCAAGTTGACCTTCTCTGCCAACTGACTTAACAATGGAACAAGAAAGTGTATCCAATGATGGTAACAACCAGCATAGCTTCGCAGCACCCCCTTTGAAACCAAATGGCCAGATTAAAACGTGGGTGCGTCTGACCGAATCCCACCTGGTACAGCAATTTTCATGCATGAATCGTCCAATGAAGTTCGCTGACGGAGCCTTCTGAAATACGACACTCCAGCCAGATCAATGAAGACGCATTTCCAGCATATCATCATCTTCGCGAGAATTGGAACCTTAGAACAACCACCTTTATTTGTAGCCGAGCCAATAGCCCCCTCGGCACCGACCTCCAAAGGAGGAGACACCAAACGTCAGGTTCCCGAAATGGCGAAGCCCCACACGCGTCCACGATGCATCCTAGGAGTGAAGCTGTCGCACAACTCCAGGATGGCGCAGCCAACCCACACTGTCAGAAACTTTTTGGGCCCATATCAGGCCTAGAATAGGCTCGTGCCGCCGCCAAAGTGGGGGCACACCGCTCGGTCGTCGCCGGCCACGACGCAGCAGCCCCGTCGCCCATCGACCTTCCCCTCCAACGTCACCGCCGCCACTCCACCTGGACCCTGACGCCATGCCTCCGAACGCTCGGAAACACCGCAAGACGCACCACACCACCTCCACCAGCGTTTGGCAAGGTGGCGGCAGCGGGTAGGCACAGATGGGGTTGGGAAGGAGGTGGGGGCCCTCCGGGATCGCCAGAGGGAGGCGATCGGACGGGAGATGCAATCTTGACCCACTTTTATAGAGGTAATATGATGAATACAGATTTTTAGGGATGTATGATCGTATCAATTTCTATCTATCTATACCGGTACCAGGAAAAGCAGAATAAGCAGTTGAGCACCAAGAAATTCCTGTTTCAAGTAAGTACGAAGGGGCAAGAGAGACTGTCGTAATATTACTATGGGAGACGGATCCTGTTAAGTCAGTACGAATGTGATACGAAAAATCCTCTTCCCTTCTCAATGGAAATAATTATTTTCGTATAGAAGTGGAACCATTCGCTACTCGTGAAACCGCTGATAGCTAGACTGGGATGAGTAGAAAACATAAACAAAAAATAGATATTGGGGCAGAAATACTGAGTTGAGGAGCAGGTTTTTAAGCAGGAATGGAGGGACTCATCCTTTAGTGCTCGGCGTTAAGTTGATGAAACCAGTTCTGTTCCGTGAGCAGGCTCTCTCTCTGGGTCGGTTGTTTGACCAGTGCCAACTTCTTACGATTCTTCCTCCAGATGCCCCATTCTTTTCCATTCAACTGATCCTTTTTGTTTTTTGCCATGTGATGGGTGACCCAATTTCACCATATTGTATGATTGGTGTTAGTTATTTCTCAGTCGACTGAGAACTAGTTTTGTTCTTAGTCAGATGATGTCATCAAATCTCAGTTGCAATTAATAACTAACACCAATCACGGAGTAAATCAAATGGTGCAAAACTAGCACGAACTTAATTCTCAGCTAGCTCAGAAATCAGAACTAGCAATTCCCTGTTATTAGAGGTAAACGACCCACTTTTTACTACAGATGGAACGGGCTTTGTCGGGGATCACCATCTCTTGAGGCGCGTTTGGTTACCTAGGCTCACTGGCGCAGTGGGAACAAATCCCCATCTCGTTTCAGACGGGCCACGGTGCAGGTTTGGACTATTGTTTGGTGTTCTGGGCCGAAGTTTTTGGCCCAGTAGAAACGTAGTGCTCAGCTTGTTTGGTTACATACAAGCCCAGTTAGCCTTACCACTTATCCACATGGTGACCTTACCTCTCACCTTCTCACCTATCACAAAACCTCACGCCGCCGTTCACAAGCTTCAGCACGTCGGCGATTATGAAGGCAGACACCACCATGGCACCGCCGGTCACGACGGTCAAAACCATCACCATATCGCCGATCACGAAGACGAAGAGCACCATGACACCATCGGTCACAAGCATGGACACGTCGCCGACCACGAAGATGAAAACCACCATGGCACAGTTGTTCACGCCGGTCATAAGCATCACCACGTCGCCGACCACGAAGACGAAGACCACCATGAGGCAGCCGGTCACGCCGGTCACAAGCACCACCATGTCGCCGACCACGAAGATGAAGACCACCATGACACTGATGTTCACGCCTGTCACAAGCATCACCATGTCGTCGACCACGAAGACAAAGTCCACTATGACACCGCCGGTCACAAGCTTCACCACATCGTCAACCACGAAGACAAACACCACCATGACACCGCCGTTCACTCGTCACAAGCATAACCATGTCGTTGACCACGAAGACAACATCACCATGCCGCCACCACCATGGATTATCACCTCTCACTTCTCACATATCATCACCACGTCGCCGTACATGAATATGGCAAGCCAGAAGTTGAGCAAGAGTACTGCAACAAACTATACTCACGCATACGTACACATTACACTATACTAGCGAGTCATTTATTTATCGGTGTATGTACACCAAAACAAAAACCTGTTAACATGAAAGTCATACGGAATGGTGAGGTGAACCTACTTCTCAAAGGAAATTTCGAACGGTTGAGCATGTGGGACGAATTTGGATAAATTCGCTAAAAACTTTATATACGAAATTGACGATTTACGACCGACGAAACTCGAAACTGATTGTGGGAATTGATTCATATCATCAACACGCATCTTTTTCATGTACAACTTATATCGATTCGGACTATGTTTGTGTTGATTTGAACAGATGATGTGTGGACAAGTGTAAGGGAGAGTGAGACTAACCAACAACAGGTACACAGCTTGCATCTAAAGATTTCCTTTTGCATGGTCGTCAGCAACGGCTGAGCTGGACTTTCCTCTAGAATCTGTCTCGAGGGTGCTTTAAAAACCGATTCGTGCAATAACAGGCTTAGTCCAAACAATCAAACAGGCTGAAAATTGCTGGCCGACGCGAGTCAAGTTGAATACAGGCTACCAAACCCGTCCTTGGAAGAAATCAATAGTGAATCGTTACATGAGCGGACCGACCGGCCAGGGCCTGCACGGCCGGACACCGCCGGATGCTTCGTGCTCATCGTGCAAAATACCAAAAATTTGCCGAGGAAGCATCTGTACAATCAAGAACAAGCGGCATCCGCAATGTGTATATAAGTAGCTACTCAGCAAAAGCCAACCAACAAGATATCACTAGGGAGATCGATACGAGTATAGGACACACCCATCGATCAATCAGGGGAGAGACTTGTATAGGATCTCTCCATTAGGTAGGATCATAGGATCAACCCAGAAAAAACATACTTTGAACAGGCGAAAAAATCTGAAAATAATAAACAACATGCATATAGGTTGTATCTACAACTCCACAAAATTTCAGCTTAAAATCTGATCTACACTTGGAGAAACAAAAAAGACAAATTCTATTGTGAATAGTGTCTGGTTGAGTAGTATTTCACACTATTCACACTCAGATTTATCTTTTTTGTCTCTCCAAATGTATGTCGAATTTGAAGTTGCAAATTTTTGGCGTTGCATATATAACATAGATGTGTGTTGTGATTTTTTTTCAGATTTTTTAAACATGTTTTGTCTTTGCAAAAAAATTATTCTTATAGATCCTATCTAAGACCTGATCCTACCCAAGTCTTCCCCCGATCAATCAGAGGAGATTTCCGAAGCACGCAACATGAGTAGGGAGGAGCGGTGGAGCTTGGCCGGCAAGACGGCGCTCGTCACCGGAGGAACCAAAGGCATCGGGCGGGCGATCGTGGAGGAGCTCGCCGGATTCGGCGTCCGTGTGCACACATGCGCTCGGAGCGACGCCGACGTGCGGGAGCGGCTGCGCGGGTGGGACGCCGACACCGACGCTGGGCGGCTGCGCGCGCGCATCACGGCCTCCGCCTGCGACGTGTCCGTGCGCGGCGACAGGGAGGCGCTCATGGCCACGGCCCAGGCCGAGCTGGGGGGCAAAATGGACATTCTCGTCAATAACGCCGGGCAGACCTTCTTCAGGCCAGCGACAGAGAGCACGGCGGAGGACTACGCCCGCATCATGGCCACCAACCTGGAGTCGTGCTTCCACATGTCCCAGCTCGCACACCCGCTCCTCCTCCTCGCCGGCGGCGGAGTGGTGGTCAATGTCTCCTCCCTCGCAGGCTTTATTGTCTACCCTCAGCTTTCGGTGTACTCGGCGACCAAGGGCGCCATGAACCAGCTCAGCCGGAGCCTCGCCGTGGAGTGGGCGCGTGACGGCATCCGCGTCAACTGCATCGCGCCAGGGGGCATCCGGACGGACATCTTGAGGAGCAGCGGCATCACGCTTGACCCGGAGGTGATGGGGGTGATGGTGGAGGCGGAGAACGCTCGCGTACCCTTGGGACGCATGGGCGAACCCGAGGAGGTGGCGTCGCTCGTCTCGTTCCTGTGCATGCCGGCCGCATCGTACATCACCGGGCAGGTCATCTCCGTCGACGGCGGCCGCACCATAGCCGCCTAGGATTTGATGCATGGATGCCTGCCACCTCTCAATTGAACTGTTCCTCTACCCATACGTGCGAATATAAATAAAGCATCATGCTTTCATCCTTGTTGATGTTGAACGAATTTGTTGAACTTTGTTGTTCAAGCAGTGGGATGAATAATGAGTATGATAGATGCAACATGCATGTATCATTGTATCAACATTATCATTTATGGGGTTCTCTTTCAAATATGAAAAACCATTAAATCCGAGCGACCGATCGCTCGTCTCCCACGCCCCTGCAACCCGAGGCCTCGTCTCCCTCCTTTGTTTCTCTTTTGGACCTTTGATAGACACACCTTGTACATGCAACTACACACACTAGCGAATGTATGTGAAAGAGGAGATTCGGCAACGATTTCTCCGCACCACCCCACGGTACAACCATGGTTCCATGGTGGAGATCAAGTTGGAATTGAAGCGGGGTATTCCATATTCGTTGAATCGCCGCCGGCCTTGGGGAACTTGGAATAGGATAGTTTCTTGAAGCACTTGGAGTAGGACTCTTAATGGCAGAGACCCGCCACCGCACAATCAGACTCAAGAGTAGCAGGGTTCAGGTTATATTCGACAACTAGCCTGGGGACATTCCAGATTGCCAGGGCTTCTGCTTCTTCAGCGCTGGTCAAACATTCTATTTTTTTTATCTTGTCTACGACAGCCTTATGCCAGCTTGAACTTATCATATAACCAAAAGTATAATATTACAAGGGTTCATTATAACAGTGTAGAGGGTTGGGATAGGTGGGGGGGGGGGACAAAATCAAGGAGAATCAAAGCTAATGCGCCAATTAATAAGCCTAGATGAAGAGGTAGGGGTGGTGCAGCGGAACGACCATAGGCGGACGTCCTCAATGCAACGACGGACGACCAGAGCAAGGTCTTCATCCAAGTTGTTGAACACAAGGTTGTTTCTTCAGTTCCAAATGTTCCACATGATGGCGGTGGCGATAGTGGTTGCTTTAGTATTGCAGCAGCGTGAGCGAAACAAATCGGCAAGGCTTCAGATGTCCTGGGTGCCGGGTTCAAGGTTGAAGGAGCTCCAGACCTGACCAGCTCTCGGGCAGGCGATGAGTAAATGTTCGATGTCTCCATCAAGGTGGCAGGTGGGGCATGACACATAATCCGTCAGCTGATGTCGAAACCGCCTCTCATTCGTGGGGAGACGACGTTGACAAGCAAGCCAGCAGAAGATCTTACACTTCAGAGGTGCAACGTTCCTCCAAACCTTAGTTGCTAAAACATCAAGATTCATGAAAGAGTTGGAGTAGAAATCTTTGTTCGAAAGCATCTTGTTTGTAAGACGGCACACACGATTATGGGCAAACAATCTGGTTTGATCCCCTAACTAATCTAGCTAACTCATAAGCCACATTATTGGCTTCACTGTAACTATGTTCAAATTAGACTCTAATAAACTAAGTTGCTACATAATAGCAGTGTTTACTGGAAGACCATAGCTGATATTCAATGCGAATATTCTGCTTCCTGCATTGATATGACTACGTCATGACAGTCAGAACAAACGATCACTTGATTAAATCTTACTGAACGTTACTGAGTTTGAAGAATTATATTCTCAGCAATTGAAGAGTTACCGTTGAGTTTTTCTTTATGAAGAAATATACTAAAGCGCACTCTTCTTTTTTTCAAAATGGGGAACTCCTAGATTAAAAAAAGAATGAAAACTGCAGTGGGCCGATCTTGCCCACGTTCGACCCACTTCTTAGTTCAGATGGAACGGGCTTTGTCCGGGATCACCATTTCCGGCAAGAAATCAAACGTGAATCGCCACAGCAGCGGGGCCGGCCGCATGCTTCCTGCTCATCCTGCGCGCAAAATACCAAAAAATTGCCGAGGAAAGCATCTGTACAAGCAAACACAAGCGGCATCCTCAATGTGTATATAAGTAGCTAGCCAGCAAAAGCCAACCAACAAGATAATCACTGGTGAGATCGATACGAGGTAGCTCTCCGCAGCACGCAACATGAGCAGGGAGGAGCGGTGGAGCTTGGCCGGCAAGACGGCGCTCGTCACCGGAGGAACCAAAGGTATCGGGCGCGTGATCGTGGAGGAGCTCGCCGGCTTCGGCGTCCGTGTGCACACCTGCGCTCGGAGCGACGCCGACGTGCGGGAGCGGCTGCGCGGGTGGGACGCAGACACCGACGCTGGGCGGCTGCGCGCGCGCGTCACGGCCTCCGCCTGCGACGTGTCCGTGCGCGGCGACAGGGAGGCGCTCATGGCCACGGCCCAGGCCGAGCTGGGGGGCAAGCTGGACATCCTCATCAACAACGCCGGCCAGACAATGTTCCGCCCCGCCACGGAGAGCACGCCGGAGGACTACGCCCGCCTCATGGCCACCAACCTGGAGTCGTGCTTCCACCTCTCCCAGCTCGCACACCCGCTCCTCCTCTTTGCCGGCGGCGGAGTGGTGGTCAACGTCTCCTCCCTCGCGGGGTTTATTGTCTACCCTCAGCTTTCGGTGTACTCGGCGACCAAGGGCGCCATGAACCAGCTCAGCCGGAGCCTCGCCGTGGAGTGGGCGCGTGACGGCATCCGCGTCAACTGCATCGCGCCAGGGGGCATCCGGACGGACATCTTGAGGAGCAGCGGCATCACACTTGACCCGGAGGTGATGGGGGTGATGGTGGAGGCGGAGAACGCTCGCGTACCCTTGGGACGCATGGGCGAACCCGAGGAGGTGGCGTCGCTCGTCTCGTTCCTGTGCATGCCGGCCGCATCGTACATCACCGGGCAGGTCATCTCCGTCGACGGCGGCCGCACCATAGCCGCCTAGGATTTGATGCATGGATGCCTGCCACCTCTCAATTGAACTGGTTCTCTACCCATACGTGCGACTATAAATAAAGCATCATGCTTTCATCTCTTGTTGATGTTGAACGAATTTGTTGAACTTTGTTGTTCAAGCAGTGGGATGAATAATGAGTATGATAGATGCAACATGCATGTATCATTGTATCAACATTATCATTTATGGGGTTCTCTTTCAAATATGAAAAACCATTTAATCCGAGCGATCGATCGCTCGTCTCCCACGCCCCTGCAACCCGAGGCCTCGTTATTAGGTTTTGGCGTGTAACGTGTGTTGGACTCCACACGGTTGGGTGTTATATATTTGGGACTAAGCCCATGATCGGTACAGAGGGGAGGGGTACGGTAGGGTGGAGGACTCCTCCATACCTACAACATACGGGCATACAGAAATACATCTAACACTCGTTTCCCTCCTTTGTTTCTCTTTTGGACCTTTGATAGACACACCTAGTACATGGAACTACACACACTAGCGAATGTATGTGAAAGAGGAGATTGGGCAACGATTTCTCCGCACCACCCGACGGTACAACCATGGTTCCATGGTGGAGATCAAGTTGGAATTGAAGCGGGGTATTCCATATTCGTTGAACCGCCGCCGGCCTTGGGGAACTTGGAATAGGACAGTATCTTGAAGCACTTGGAGTAGGACTCTTAATGGCAGAGACCCGCCACCGCACAATCAGACTCAAGAGTAGCAGGGTTCAGGTTATATTCGACAACTAGCCTGGGGACATTCCAGATTGCCAGGGCTTCTGCTTCTTCAGCGCTGGTCAAACATTCTTTTTTTTTACCGTGTCTACGACAGCCTTATGCCAGCTTGAACTTATCATATAACCAAAAGTATAATATTACAAGGGTTCATTATAACAGTGTAGAGGGTTGGGATAGGTGGGGGGGGGGGACAAAATCAAGGAGGATCAAAGCTAATGCGCCAATTAATAAGCCTAGATGAAGAGGTAGGGGTGGTGCAGCGGAACGACCATAGGCGGACGTCCTCAATGCAACGACGGACGACCAGAGCAAGGTCTTCATCCAAGGTGTTGAACACAAGGTTGTTTCTTCTCTTCCAAATGTTCCACATGATGGCGGTGGCGATAGTGGCTGCTTCAGTATTGCAGCAGCGTGAGCGAAACAAATCGGCAAGGCTTCAGATGTCTTGGATGCCAGGGTCAAGGTTGAAGGAGCTCCAGACCTGACCAGCTCTCCGGTAGGCGATGAGTAAATGTTCGATGTCTCCATCAAGGTGGCAGGTGGGGCATAACACAAAATCCGTCAGCTGATGTCGAAACCGCCTCTCATTCGTGGGGAGACGATGTCGACAAGCAAGCCAGCAGAAGATCTTACACTTCACAGGTGCAACGTTCCTCCAAACCTTAGTTGCTAAAACATCAAGATTCATGAAAGAGTTGGAGTATAAATCATTGTTCGAAATCATTTTGTTTGTAAGACGGCACACATGATTTTCTGGGCCATTATGGGCAAACAATCTGGTTTGATCCCCTAACTAATCTAGCTAACTCATGAGCCACATCATTGGCTTCACTGTAACTATGTTCAAATTAGACTCTAGTAAACTAAGTTGCTACATAATAGCAGTGGTGTAGTGGAAGACCATAGCTGATATTCAATGTGAATATTCTGCTTCCTGCATTGATATGACTATGTCATGAAATTCAGAACAAACGATCACTTGATTAAATCGTTTTTTTTAGATAAAAGGCACGCAAGTGCCCAACTTTGAATTAACAAAGCCACCAACGGCGAGAACGATACAAAGTGCTGAACCCAGCTTACAAAAGACACCACACACCCACACTAACTACCGAAGAAGCTACAGCCGGAAGCGCGACCAACTAGCACAGCCAAAGCGCCTACGAGACTCGAAGAAGAGCTGGAGTCTACAGTGTCGGGCCGGAGCTCACTCGAGAGCGAGCCATTTTCACGCGCGCCTCAACAGGACTCCTCCATCGCAGAAACGCCACCGGAAACCGACCACCACCGGGGGCCAACCCTCGTTGCTCACAAACCGAACAGCAGCGCCAAGGAAGCTCGACAAGGGGAACGAAGCAAGCCTTGCCGACGATCGCCGAAGAATCACCTCCGTCACAACCCTCGGTGAGCCTTGCGCTGTGGGCTCCAAGACGGTGTCTTCAAGAAGAGCACGACACCGGAGTGCCGCCACCGTCCGATCCGAGGATCTTGGGTTTTCACCCGGACGAAGTAGTGGAACGGAGAATGGCCTCACGACACCTTCAACAAGGGAACGCCGTCCGCGGACGCCGCCGCCGTGGCCCGAGGGGCAAAGGTTTCCCCTTGGCAACATCACCACCAACTACACCCCACAACACTCGACTCGCCGACCACCACGCCGCCCTCACGGCCGTGTTCACCAGCCAGCACCAGAGTCATTCGCCCGCCAACCAACATGACTCCCACCAACCAGGGCCGCCGCCCCGGCACCCAACTATGAGCACTGCAAACTGCTAAGCACGAAAGACACCATTGTGAGGGCCGCAGACGCCGACCAAGGACTCCGGGCCGCCAAAGCACCGCCGCCGACCCCCGGGAAGAGCACCCCCTGCTAGATCGACCACCAAACCGCCCCCGAGGCGGCCGGAGCACGCAGATCTGGGCAGAGATGGGCGGGCTCGAAGGGGCCCGGGCCCCTGCCCGGCCCGAATCGAGGCGGCCAGACCCGATCTGGATCCGCACAGCCCACCCTGCTGGTCTCCTCCATGGCCAGCCAGACGAGCGCCGTCGCCCACCGCACCTTGCCGAGCTGGACCTCAACCCGCGTCACCGCGCATCACCAGGTCGCCGCGCGCAGAGCTCGCGCCGCCCGCCGCCGACCACCCGGGGAGCAGCCGCCGCGAGCACGCCCAAGCCACGCAGCCGCCACGCAGTTGCAGGAACCGCGCCGCCGCACCCCACGTCTAGCACGGCGCCCTCGCCCCGCGCCAGCCCGCGCCGCGCCACCGCACGAGGAGAGAGGGCCCCGCCGCCGCCGGCGCCGCACGGGCTTCGCCCCGCCGGGCGAGGAAGGAGGGAGGAGCGGACAGCGCGCGAGCCCGGGCACCCAAGTACAGTTAGAAGTACTAGAAATCATATCTATGTTATGAGTCCGGATTCTGGAATATAATGGAATGAGCAACAAACAAGCTTCACTTGATTAAATCGTACTGAACGTTACTGAGTTTGAAGAATTATATTTTCAGCAATTGAAGAGTTACCGTTGAGTTTTTCTTTATGAAGAAATATACTAAAGCGCACTCTTCTTTTTTTCAAAATGGGGAACTCCTAGATAAAAAAAAAAGAATGAAAACTGCAGTGGGCCGATCTTGCCCACTCTCGACCCACTTCTTAGTTCAGATGGAACGGGCTTTGTCCGGGATCACCATTTCCGGGAAGAAATCAAACGTGAATCGTGACAGGAGCGGGGCCGGCCGCATGCTTCGTGCTCATCCTGCGCGCAAAATACCAAAAAATTGCCGAGGAAAGCATCTGTACAAGCAAACGCAAGCGGCATCCTCAATGCATGTGTATATAAGTAGCTAGCCAGCAAAAGCCAACCAACAAGATAATCACTAGTGAGATCGATACGAGGTAGCTGTCCGCAGCACGCAACATGAGCAGGGAGGAGCGGTGGAGCTTGGCCGGCAAGACGGCGCTCGTCACCGGAGGAACCAAAGGCATCGGGCGGGCGATCGTGGAGGAGCTCGCCGGGTTCGGCGTCCGTGTGCACACATGCGCTCGGAGCGACGCCGACGTGCGGGAGCGGCTGCGCGAGTGGGACGCCGACACCGACGCGGGGCGGCTGCGCGCGCGCGTCACGGCCTCCGCCTGCGACGTCTCCGTGCGCGGCGACAGGGAGGCGCTCATGGCCACGGCCCAGGCCGAGTTGGGGGGCAAGCTGGACATCCTCATCAACAACGCCGGCCAGACGATGTTCCGCCCCGCCACGGAGAGCACGGCGGAGGACTACGCCCGCCTCATGGCCACCAACCTGGAGTCGTGCTTCCACCTCTCCCAGCTCGCACACCCGCTCCTCCTCCACGCCGGCGGCGGAGTGGTGGTCAACGTCTCCTCACTCGCTGGGTTTATTGTCTACCCTCAGCTTTCGGTGTACTCGGCGACCAAGGGCGCCATGAACCAGCTCAGCCGGAGCCTCGCCGTGGAGTGGGCGCGTGACGGCATCCGCGTCAACTGCGTCGCGCCGGGAGGCATCCGGACGGACATCATGAGCAGCAGCGGCATCACGCTTGACCCGGCGGTGGCGCGGGGGATGGTGGAGGCGGAGATCGCGCGCGTCCCCTTGGACCGCATTGGCGAGCCCGAGGAGGTGGCGTCAGTCGTCTCGTTCCTATGCATGCCGGCCGCATCTTACATCACCGGGCAGGTCATCTGCGTCGACGGCGGCCGCACCATAGCCGCCTAGAATTTGATAGCTGCCTGCCATGTCTCGATTGAACTGTTTCTCTACCCATACGCGCGACTAGTAGTAAATAAACTGGCCAGAGTGAAGTCTCAAAATTCAGAGCACCAGATTTGACTACCATCGATATGAGCATCTTCGCTCCATCTCAGCCAAGAGCCAACCACATGAACATATTTCTAGATAACGTGAACAACTTCTAGACCATGCATATGAACCGAACGGTGTGCCCCTCTTTTACTCACGTTGAACAAATTTGTAAAATTAAAAACCATTTCAATTTTCAACCCGTTTGAAGCCACCGCATAATTTTTTTGTGATGGCAGAGTATACACAGAACCATATAGACATGGTGTGGAACTGTACTATTGGATATGATGAAACAAGTCAGTCCGTAGAAAAAGAGTCTGTAAGAAACTGCATGTCGTAGCACCATTGATAAAAATTTGTAGTGTGACAGATCATGGGCGGGCACAGGACACTAATAATGGGTATTCAAAGAAAAAATCAATCACCTTGTTGCCCCTGCCAATCGCTAGACGGCTAGAGCTTAGAGGCATCACCATACTGTGGAACATCTGCGTCAGTTAAATGATGAGAGCTCAAGCGGTTGTTGTTGTGTATAAGGTTCAGTGGATGATACAAGCCGACATCTATGTTTGTTGATATAGGTGAGTCAAATACTTAGTGATATGTTTCTACCGAAAATAATGGGTATTCAGCTGAATACCCATGAATTTCTTTGTACCCGCCCATATGACAGATACAACTTGTATCAACTTTTTTTCTATGGTTTTATAACTTGTATCAACTAAGCGTGGGCATAGGAAACACGCGGGGATACCGCCAAGACTTCCGCTCCGCCTGCCTCTCCCGCCGCCGCCGGCCCTTGCCGCAGTGGCGGCGGAATCAGCCGCCGAAGGAGGTTGGGGTGGAGGTCGCCGGGGATGCTGGCCATGGCTGCCAGGGCGGTTTTGGCCGGACTTTTTTCGTGCAGCGCCTAGGGCGGCGACCCTGGTCGGGGTGGTGGCGGAGGTCTTCTCCCGACGGCGCCATGGCTGTAGTGAAGGTGCAGGGCCGGCAGTTGGTGGTTGCGGATACCCTAGATCTCGATCTGGGTGTCTCCCCCCCCCGTGCTCGATCTCCGATAGGATTTGGTGCGGCGGCCGCAGTTTTCCGGCGGGTGGTGTGGGGGCTGCTCGCGCGACATGAATAAAGGTGGTGGTCCTAGGATCTCTCTCGTGCCAAGACAAAGATCTACCTATGCATGTCTGTCTGGATTTGGCTGGACGTTGAGTTCCGGAAGGCTCCGCTAGCAAATGTAACAATGCTCGTTCCTGGAGTTTGCCGGTTTGGGAGGTATTCGGTCGTGTGCGCCCATGCTTTTGTTCCGACCGTTTGGTTCTGGAGGGAGCGACGCGAAGCTCTATCATGTGTTGCCAGTAGATGACATTCTAGTTCATGGCATATTAGAGATGGAGAAGTTCTTGAAGGCCGGATTAGAGGACTAGCAGCGGAGGATCGAGTCATGGTGTTGTTGAGGGATTTGCTTGGTATTCTGGGTCTCGTAACAGCAGTATGCAAGTGGGGGCAGCAGCACAGGTGAATTTCAGAGTCTTACCTTTTAGGATGAAAATCCAAGGTCTGGCCTTAATTAGTTGTGCCTGTTAATGGTCTTGTTGAAGGCATTATTTTGAGAGCGGGGACTATCTTCAGGGTGAAAACCTAAGATCTTTTGATCAAGCGATGACGACGCTTGTGCACTGTTTCTTTCTTGGATGCGTCGCTTGTGGGGAGACTGGATTTCAGGTGTTGCCTTGGTGGGGGTTGTACTGTTGTGGCTATGACTAGAGTACCGTAGCGGGACTTTTATTTCTTAGTTTTCTTTTTTCTTTTTTTTTGACGGTGTGCATCCGATATTACCATTAGGATAATGCGTTGTTGCAGAGACTAGATATAATTGGTATCTATTGATATTAATATATCCCCATTATCAAAAAAAAGGAAACACACGGGGAGGAGGGGGGCTCCTACTCCCTGCTCTGTGCAGCCTCCATCTAGAGCGCCGCCTGAAGGGGCTGCTTCAATGTGGAATGCGGCCTAGTACTGGTACGTCTCTTCTTGTCATTTCTTCTGTTCATATTTCAAGAATTTTAAAATTTAGAAAATTCTAAAATTCTAAAAGTTTTAAACTACAAAAATGTTCAAATTAAAAATATTCAGATAAAATTTGATTTTTTTAGAAAAATGTGGAAACTTGAAAATTTTTGAATCAGAAAAATGTTCAAATATGGGAAAATGTTCAGATTTGAAAAATCTTTAAATCTGAAAAGTTCAAAACTAAAAAATGTTCAAAAAAACCAAAATTTTAAAGAGTTAAAAAAAAACCTGACCAGGAAAACTAAAAACCAGTACAAACCGGAGAATTACGATCCTCACCTTATGAAATTTTGTTGGCAGACTGTGAACTACGAGAGTTTCTTTTAACCTAAGAAACTCTTAGGCAAAACAACAAACCTTTTGTCTTTCACTTTGGGGTAACAAAATCGCAGTATAATTAGGACAAGACTTGTAGTGTCCCTAGAACGAAAATTGACTCCACAGAGAACAAAAAAAGTCAAAAGGAACAAAATCATATTACAGAATTAGGAGAGGAAAAAAAACTAGGAACATGAAGTTTATGGAAGTAAAAAAATTGAAATTAGGAGAAACAAATATTTCTAATAAAGGAAAAAATTAATCTATATCTAGTAGCAAGGGGTATGACTAATTTGAAAGAAAAAACAAAATAAATAATGTTCAAAATTGACTAATATTCAAAATTTTAAAATCTTCAAGAAGCTGGCCGACAAAAATTCAAAAACCAGCAGAAACCAAAGAAAAACCGAAAGAAACTACAGAAAACCAAAAACCCAATTGAAAAAAATCGATGGAAACAGAAAACCGGAAACATCCTAACAAGATGGTGTTCGCTTCGGGCGGACCCGATGTTCGATGCCGCCGTGAGCCGCGAATAGGATCAGCCAACAATAATTCGGTAGGGCGCAGCGACATGACGTCCTTTCTTTCATAAACAAGGTTACTCCCTCGTACTATAAATAGGTCCCTCTATCAAGGAGGGACCAACTTAGACCGGACTCGAACGATCTAGGTTTTCCGAGTGATGCCGAGTAGTTACCTGAATCAACCATTCCTAATCCTAAGCTTGTACTAGTATAAATGCCCGTGCGTTGCTACGGGATCAAAACAAATATATATATATAAATATAACCCTTAAATTCAATTCGGAACATGGGAGCATATGCTCCTGCCAGCGGAAAAATATTTTGAAATGTTCAAAAAATTCGAACAAAAAATTTCTTGCTTACGTATTAACATTTTACGTGCGCAGACCAAGTCTTGCAAAAAACCGACATTTTTTGTGACTTGTGCGAAAAAGATAAACAAAACGTCTCATACACAACCATTTTTTACAGAAAAATTTGTCTTTTTTACAGATGACACTCAAAATGTCGGTTTTCTGTGGAACCACTTTGTGAACGTGTAGAATTTCGAGATGTATCTACTAAATTTTGTGTTCAAATTTTTCAACATTTTGAAAGTGCATTTAAAATGAAGTTTAACAACCGGGAGCATATGCTCCCGGGTGCCAAAACGCCACTCCCTAACTTCTTGTGTCTATTTCTTAACAATGGAACAATGAACATTATATTCGAACCATGCATCAACATATTGTTTACATATGTGAAGTCCCTATCAGGGTTTGAGGATGGCAACATCAGTAGGCTTAACCTACTGTCACTTTTAATCTCATATGTGTATATATCATAAGTTTACATAATAAATTTATGTTTGCTTCTGAACACAATGTCCAAAATATTCGGGTGGAAACCTCACGGAAAAAAAAAACTGCAGTGATCCAAGAGGATAACTGGACTCACGCCCCTAATTTCTGCTCTTTACAATTAAGGGAAAGAAGAAGAAAAATGAATCTAGTAAAGCGAGAGAACCTTGAATCGATATATGAATAAAGGCACGGAGAGTCTAAAATCTATATAAAAAAGAGTAAAGCCAGAGAAGAAAAATGGTGCTCGCTTGTTCTTGGGCGGTCGCGGCAACGTCTATCTGCTCGCTTGTTCTTGGGAGACGGTGCGTCCTCTGCGGTGGCATTGGATTCTCCGCAGCTGGCTCGCCGTCCATTTCGCGAGCGCAAAGGCCGATCTACATTAGTACGGGCGCCGTGCGGGGCTAGGGTAATCATCTTCCACGACCGGCCACTATCTGCCCCTGCTCGCCCCCACCTCCTGCTCGCTCGTCGGCCGGCCACCACCTTCTCGCCTGCCCCGTGCCACCCACCCTCTTGCCAGGGAGCTACCTACATCCTACCCCGTGTGCCGCCCAGCAGTCCGCCGCCGTAGCCGCGCGGCTCCGACCCCGACCACCGGTCTCTCTACAGTCTCCATCTGGCCGGAGGAATTCCGACACGTGCATATCGCCGCCCCACTCCTCACCAACCTCCACTCGCAAGGAGTCTCAGGGTGGACGATGGGCGAGGGTTGGGCGATGGCGCCGCCCCAACCTCCACTCGCGGCGTGCGTCTTCTCCCAGCCTCCCGTACAGCCGCTCGACCCTCTGCAGAGCTCGCTGGCGCAGATGCGCATCTCTCCCCAACTTGCGCGCCGCCCCATCTGTCACGCCTCACGCGGCGAGGGAGCACTGCTGCCCAGGTGTTCCCCATCGGGAAGAGCAGGCTGGAGGCCGTCCAGTGCACCAGCGTCCTGCAAGTCCGCTTCGCGCCGCTTAGTAGTTCAGGCGTTCAGCTCGTGCCTCCCACGGCAGCTCACCATCCGCTCAAATGAACCGTTGCTTCTGCTGATATGAATTGCACGGCGTCTTTAAAAGTCAGTTCGTCATCCGAACTGTCGGCGTGCTGCGGCAGCAGCGGGATGCTGCAGCGAGAATAGAGGAGCGGGGAAGCACGGCTGCTTGAGGATGAGCAAGGGCGATCTTACATCCAGCTGCCGGCTCTCGCTATCGGTATGTTACCGCTCTCTGTAGTATCTCAATAGCAGCGATTCTATTTGTCACACCAATTGCTTACATTTGAACAAAAAATGTCCCACCAAGTGGAAAGTTCAGAAGATGAAACCACTTTTAACACTTAGAAACTTAATAGTGTGTATGGCCTACATAGAATGGGAAAAAGTCATCTATCAATGTAATCAACTGGTACATGTATATATGCCAATCTATTAGTGCACAATGCCATTACCAGTCTACATCATCTACATGTTCATCGAGGAGTCATGTATGCACTGAAGCACTCTTGGGACATTGGCAGGTTTCTCTCGTAATACGTATGAATCTAGTGGACTTAGGAGTAGTACCTTCATGGTCATGTGGGAGCGTCCACTTAGGCAACGTGCTCTTGTAATTCTTCTCTTCATCAATGATGGCCGAACGAAGACGAACGACTACGGCTGTAGGCCAGGGAGGATCAGTTCTACAAGGAACTGCAGGAGCGGCATACGGGTTGCATCTCGAGGTCGACGAACTGATCGGGGAGGAACAACTGCTTGATCTGGTCGGGGAAGTTCAGGGGGTGGAGATCCGGCCGCGCGGACGGGGAAGTGGCCGGAGGTAGACGACCACAATCGTGGAGCGACGCACCCCCTCTGCTCCCGTTCGTCCTCTGCATCTCCAACTCCATGGCCGGCCCTCCGTCCAACCCTAGCTAGGAAGCGGCGGCGCTGGTTTCATGGTTCGTGACTCGTGAGGGAGGCGATGTAGTATGGGCAAGTCTAGCGGGCGGCCGCGTGCCCTATCGACAATCCGAGCGCTCAGTCAGAAAGGGAAAGGGCAGGCGACTCACTCACTTAATTTCCAGAAACAGAAACACGTCTTCTTTTCCCCTTTCGTCCTGGACGAACACCGGTGCCGCACCCGCGGTGCGCGATTCGCCACCGCGCGTCCGCGCGCTGCTCCGGCCCAACTTCCCCTTTGCGAGCCAGCTTCTCCGCGCCGCCCATCCGTCCATGATCCAGTGCCTCCGCCTCCCCCAAGGTAGCAACCATGGCGCGCGACATCGCCGGGAGGTGCCGGTTGTGGCTGTGACACTGGACTGAGTCCTGCGCATGAGCGACCCCGACCAGATCCTGGAGGTGGTGGCCATGGCCTGGGAGGCGACTACCGCATGGAGGAAGGGAACTTGCGGAACCGTCTTGCATCTTATCTCGATCCACCGATTGCTCTCGATCTCCCGATTCCTCCATTAGCGGGAGCTGCGGAGGTACCTAGTGGCACGGCGGGGTCCCTCCCGCGGAAACTCTCTCCTTCCATGGCCATCGTCGTGGCACTGCTCGCCTGTGCGCCGGCACCGCCCCGGCTGGCCATCCTCTGGTGCCCCTCAGCGAGGGAATCCCACCCTGGGTGGTCTGAGGCCGCTCGCCGCTATTCATGGCTGAAATCCGCTCACTCTGCCCGCATCGGAGCACCGGCCAAAGCACATATTAGATCCCGATTAGCCGCCGAACCATCCTCCAGGTCCTGGTCGTGCGTCCAGACTGTAGAAGAAGAAGACGAGAAATAGTGTAGAAAAAAATGGAAAGAGAAGGGACCCACATGTTAGATGCACTGATGGGCAATGTAGCGTGCCATGTTTTTCTTCAGGTTCGGTTCATTTGATCAAAACTGATCGGGGTAACCATTGAAGTTGCCCAACAACATATGTTACTTGTTCAATTACCACATTTTATTACCTAATATCCTATATTAGTTGCTCAATCATGTTATATAGTTATAGTTGCTTAATTATGTTAGTTCGTTGCTCAGTGATGTTTTAAAATTCTCTAGCATTGTCGCAAAGTTACATATCACTGTTATGAATTTGCTCATCAATGTTTAAAAAAAAATGTCGAGTCATCCCTCCGATCTATCGGCTACAAAGTTGTCCACCAGAATTACACTGTTGTGTTGGGCTCCAAAGTTACTATGTCGTGCAGAAAAACTGCTCTGTTGGCACCAAAATTACTTTGTCACAGACCAAAGTTGCTTTGTTGGGCATCAAAATTGCCCTGCCGGGCACCAAAATTACTCTATTAGGTACCAATATTACGCCAGGACACCCAAGTGGATTTGTCAGGACCAAATTTGCTCCATCGGGCATCAAAGTTTTGCCTTTGGGCACCAAAGTTGTCTCGGCGGGAACCAAAGTTGCCCCATTGGCAAATTCGCAACAGCGATATGCATTTTCACTTCGGGCGTAGGCAAACACTGAATCAGTAGGAAACTTCGATTTGGTGCATGGGAATGTAAATCCGGTTCGTCGCTAGGAAATTTCGGTGCAACATGTAAAATTGAAGGTGCTCTCTCTAGGCTTGCAGGTCTTCTTCTTCCTTTCCCGATTTTCCCTATCCCGGCCAAGCACGTGCAGTGAGCTTCGGTTCGATCACCTGCTACAGGTATGCGGGGGCTCAACAAAACAACTTTAATACACGCCAAAGCAATTTTGTTGCGTGATGAATAAACTAGATACACAATTGCGGAAGCAACTTTGCAACAGCTATAGGAAATTTCAGAACGACGATAGGCAACTTTACAATAACTTAAAGCAACTTGGGGCTGGCAGTCCGGTTAGGGGGGAAGGAAAGATGCGGTGCCGCGGCTGAACGGAGGTTGGGGCACCGCCGTGGCCTGGCTGCAGCTGGTGGGGAACAGAGGTTCGGCCGGGGGCAGTGGGAAATGCTAAACGGTTCGCGGTCGTAGGCCACGTGCTCCACCCCCGATAAAAAGCACCTGGGCCCGGATCGCCACGATCGGGCGGTCGCGCGTGTGAGCGCTCGAGTCTTCCTTCTGGCATGCGCATGCCCATAAGATTTCAGGATGTAGTATTGTAGTGTGTGCGATGGATTTGTTGGGCTTGGCCCATTCGGCCGGCCGCGATAACGCGCGACGAAGTGGGACGACGAAGGTGTTTGACGTATTGGCAGAATAAGGAACCTGTTCCTTCTTTTTAAGTAGTGTAGACTTGACAGATACTCTTAAATATTTGTCCAATTGACCGGCCCTGGAACAAAATACATATTCACACTCCATATCTTAGATAATGATTTTTTAAAGAAATTGTAGCAATTACACAAACTCCATTTACATCAACTGCATTTTTTTTCTTTTCGACAGCCAATACCACCAGATACAGTAAATATGGTATCTCCTAACAACAAGGGATGTAATTAATATGTAATCAGACGGTGGTTACCTTGATATTCATGTGGATCTTAAATTTCATTGGTTCGTAGATCTCCTCACATGCCTTTTTCAACAGCCTGAACCTCACATAAGTCATTTTTCAATATGAATCAGTGAAATAGTGTGTATGGCCTACATAGAATGGGAAAAAGTCATCTATCAATGTAATCAACTGGTACATGTATATATGCCAATCTATTAGTGCACAATGCCATTACCAGTCTACATCATCTACATGTTCATCGAGGAGTCATGTATGCACTGAAGCACTCTTGGGACATTGGCAGGTTTCTCTCGTAATACGTATGAATCTAGTGGACTTAGGAGTAGTACCTTCATGGTCATGTGGGAGCGTCCACTTAGGCAACGTGCTCTTGTAATTCTTCTCTTCATCAATGATGGCCGAACGAAGACGAACGACTACGGCTGTAGGCCAGGGAGGATCAGTTCTACAAGGAACTGCAGGAGCGGCATACGGGTTGCATCTCGAGGTCGACGAACTGATCGGGGAGGAACAACTGCTTGATCTGGTCGGGGAAGTTCAGGGGGTGGAGATCCGGCCGCGCGGACGGGGAAGTGGCCGGAGGTAGACGACCACCATCGTGGAGCGACGCACCCCCTCTGCTCCCGTTCGTCCTCTGCATCTCCAACTCCATGGCCGGCCCTCCGTCCAACCCTAGCTAGGAAGCGGCGGCGCTGGTTTCATGGTTCGTGACTCGTGAGGGAGGCGATGTAGTATTGTAGTGTGTGCGATGGATTTGTTGGGCTTGGCCCATTCGGCCGGCCGCGATAACGCGCGACGAAGTGGGACGACGAAGGTGTTTGACGTATTGGCAGAATAAGGAACCTGTTCCTTCTTTTTAAGTAGTGTAGACTTCCTTTGGACTTAAAGACATGCATGGGCATGGCAGTCCTCCGTGCGCGTCAATTAAATTCGATCGGAGGGAGTAGCAGCTATACAACCTGTGGGCTAACCTTTTGTTTAAGAACGTCTGTGGCCTAAACTGAAGAGGCCCATTTGACTTATCTATATTTTAGTTGGGCCGCTGGCTTGACCTATGAAAAAGACGTGCCGAAGCAGGAAGAACCAGTCATGAAGGATGGAAGGGCCAACCAACGACGGGAGATGAGTGCATCTGAAAAAAAAAATGACAGAGATGAGTGGTGTGCGCGCCGCGTCTCGGTGCCTGCCGATTCCGAGTCCGATCAGAACCATGCTTCCAAACGGCTTCATATGCCAACTCGACTCCAGCCACCATCAGCGCCTCGAAACTCCCAAGACCCGACTCCATCGCTGCAACAATGTCGGTGGGATCACAGCACGAGACATGTACCACGGTGCGAGCACGCGCCAGGATGACGGGGTTCAAGATGCGGCGAGAAGCGCCGCGCAAAGGAGTGGAGCCGCCGTGCCTCGTCGTCCGCATCAGGTGCTCCGTAAGCATGTCCGCCGAGACTCACCTGGTGGGCGGAATCACCCGGCGGTTCGACCAGGAACGCCGGGTGGGAGGCGCGCGCCGGTTCACCGTCCAAGACCCCGCCGTCCTCCGCAGGGAGGCCGCCTCACTACATCACGGTATAAGATTTGGGGCATTTCAAAATGCCCCAAATTTGAACCAAAGTGCCACTAATTAGCTATAGGGGCACTTTTTTAAGTGCCACCTTTACTTGCGTCTCTAAAAGTATTTGGGGCACTACCAAGTGGCACTTTGCCAAGTGCCACTAAATCCAATTAGGGGCACTTTGCCAAGTGCCACTAAATCCAATTAGGGCACTTTCCAAGTGCCACTAAATCAATTAGGGACACTTTCCAAGTGCCACTAAATCCAATTAGGGGCACTTCTAAAAGTGCCACTAAATCAATTAGGCACTTCTAAAAGTGCCACTAAATCCAATTAGGGGCACTTTGCCAAGTGCCACTAAATCAATTAGGGCACTTCTAAAAGTGCCACTAAATCCAATTAGGGGCACTTTGAGATGTGCCCCATAACCTGTGGCAATTTCCAAAATTCCGCAAATACCATTTCATGTGCTGCTCACTGTCATACAAGAATGAGCACACAATATGAACATTATTCTTTCATACAAGAATGAGCACATACTGTCATACAAGAATAAGAACACACAGTACCAACATATATACTGTCGTACACACTGAGCAAAACGGAGACGAAAATTGTGACACTCTCAGTTTTATTTATACTGTCAAATCATCACCATGTTTCGACTTTGAACATCATAACTGATCAGCATCACCTTCAGTTGAACCCAGACGACTAAGATGGTGCGGCATCAGACCATCACCTTGAGTATTCAGAATTGTACCTTGAGAGAAGCAGTAATATGTTTCAGCAAAACGGAGATGAAAAATAAAAGTGCAATGTCCATGCTCAGATGCTGACAGTAAGTAGTAAACCAAGTAGTTTGGTCATGTGCACATGGTGGATGCTAAAAACTTGCCTTGTTGCATACATCAATGTGGCACAAAGGAGCATGAGTAAGTTGACGCTAGTATAGAGACCCCTATTTTGAGTGAAAGAGCTGAAAAATATGTCCTAATGAAACAAGAGAAGACAGTACTAAAGCATTTTTAACTGAAACTCAAATGCTCAATATGAACTCTCCTAAAGTCATTTGGATAACTCTGTAATAAAAGAGTTGTCTATCAATTCCACAAATGCTCAATATGAACTGTCCTAAAGTCATTTGGATAACTCTGTAATAAAAGAGTTGTCTATCAATTCCAGTAACAAATATCAAAGATAGATACCCAATATCTCCATCTACAGTATGCATTTCTTCAGAAAGTCATGCAGCTGGTGTATCCACATGGCTTATTAAAAATATTAGCTAAATGTCAATACCGTAGAAAGTGAAAGAGGGGCTTGGATTAATGCAAGTAGCAGCCTGCCCATGTGAAGTACGTTTTCCTAGCATGCAAACTGAGTAGCTGTAGCAGTATATTACACTAGATGTCTTGTATTGTTTAATCTAGATGTCTTGTATTTTTTTCCGCCCGCTGTAATTTGCAAATATGCAGAGCAAGGGTAGTGATGCTGGACATGCTAAGGGCTTGTATGTTGGGTTACAGAGAAGTGAAGATGTTATTAAAATGGATGGATGAAGTACTCAATCCAATAAGTTCATGCAAAAGCAAAGCACTATAGGAACAATCTGTTGTTTGGACAAAAAGAAACTAGTCTGTCCAACTGAGCTTCAAGAAATGTACATACACGACAATTTTCGATTCTTCACTTAAATAATATAAATTCAGACAAACCAATTCCACTCTATAAAGAATCAATGATTATCCTTTTACAACTCTAGACCTAATGTCCCTGTTTGGCCTGGGAAATGAAATGTTTGGTCCATCACTAACCCTCTGTGGCGTCCAGCATAGTTAAAACGCAATTGAAAACCATCATGAACAAGAAAATTCCAAAGACTTCTTGTGATGATCTAAAACTAGTACCATACACAGCATAGAATATACCTTGACAATAGATCCTTTTCCAATAAGGATGTTCTGAGGTTTCATATCCCGGTGGATAATACGATTGGAGTGCAAGTAATACAATGATTTTACCTGAAATGAGGGCACACGTTCAAACCGTGAAGGCAATAAGTTGTAGACTGGTATGGTTCGTAAGGAGAAAAACAACATTGAGTCCATACCAGCTGCTTAGCAATTGCTTGAACTTGTTCTTCTGGAAGGCACTTATCATCCTCGAGCACCTCAAAGAGCTCTCCCTGAAACAGCCATTACCCACCATTAATACTGAAGTTTGGCCAACCCCAGTACAATGAGACCAAACCAATCATTGGCGAGAAAGCACACTGTGATAAGAAAGATCTACTCCCTCCGTCCAGAAATATAAGACGTTGGGGGAAGTTTCCGACCAGGTGAAAAAGCATTAAAAAGACATTTCTACCCCTACGAAACTAGAATCAGATCACGATCTGCACGATCCGCTTCCTCGCCCAGGCGCTCCTCGCCCAGATGCATCTCGGCCTGGGAGTTGCTTCTCCTCCGCCCAGCGACCATCAGGTGCTCCACCTCCGGCCTCCCGTTGCTTCTCCGCCCGGCGACTCAGCTGCTTCCCCGTCCGATCGATCGATCGCGGATGCCATCTGCCGTCCCCTTAGCCAGAATCTCATCGCTCCTCGTCCGGGGCTTCGCCAGGAGGAGCCAGGGCCATGAGGTCACCAGAGATCGGAGCGCGCTGCGCCTCCTCCTCCACCGACGATCTGGTTGCGTCACCCAGCTGCACTTCCCGGAAGCCGACCGCACCTCCAAGTCCACAGGCGCCCAACACCCACCCAAGAGCACCGGCCAGCACCTCCAGGTCCACGCGTCCACGCGCGCCTAGCACAACACCTTCCTCGCTCGGCAGCACATCAGATTAACATGATTCTTCCAGACATCAACTTCTCTCCACCTCAAGAGGAAGGAATCATCCCTGAAGAGGAAGGCAAATCCCTGAAGAGGAAGACAACATATCAAGTCAAACTCACGTTACAGTCAACTTTAGTATCCATTTATCTATTGTATTTGTAATTTTTCTACTATATTTATTCCACACATCATGCATGTTTTGCTACATCAATACTCCTAAACACTACTCATGATATACTAAAACTAAAATGAGCATGAGCAATGCACAGCCGAAATTTCAAATGGACTGGCTGCAAAGAAGATCTTGCACAAACAGCCCAGGAAAATTTAATTTTGTTATGGTTAATTAATTCAGTATTGCACTGAAACTTGTTCCAACCCAAGCAAAAGTAGTGTCATTTGTTCTTATAGCAAAATAAGTGCTGGAGTACTTTTGTGCAAACAATAAAAGTGCTGGAGCAATCCACAGATTATTTGACATAAGCAAGGCACAATTACCTAATGGTCATCGTCATTTTGGGCATATGTTATTCCTCTGCCCACTCATCATCAGTAAACTGCCCTTTGACAAACACCCGCAACTACTGTTGGATTCCATGATACTCCATGATATCTGCAAGGACATGATGATACTCCATGAGTATTTTACTGTAGCAATAATCCATAGCACAAATGTATGTATTGAAGCAACCATTTTCCCTTCCCCAAAATAAAATAGAACAATTTTGAGTAGGACATAAGCGATTAAGATCATGTTTTCTAACGTTCAACTTTCAAGCATACACGGAAGTGATTAAGAAACCTGGATCAGAAATGCTTCCACTCTACCACACCTGCATTGCTTGGCTCTGATACTCACCTTGGCTTTATACTCCAGCATATATGCAAGGCAAATGTCTTGGAAGCATCCGCAGAGCTAGTAGAAGATAACAAACGAACATCGTCTGAATAAAACGAAAATAAAAAAGTTTAGAACCAACTGTGCCTCATAAATGGATCAGTTTCTAGCTTGGAATCCTCTGATAAGGATTTCATGTGCGCCTGCAAGCAAGATCACATCGTCTGCTGTACTAGTACAAGCTGATAAATTAGATTGGAAAATGCCAGTTAGAACTGGTCCAACTTAAACAACTCGAAACGTTGGGCATTACAGATCAATGGAATTTTGAAACAAGCAGATTTGTCGCTTTTTTTTTGTCTTTGTTAGCAGTCCTTAATGAGCAAAAAACTTGAACAGTCAACATGAAGCAATTTATTATTAGAGCCTGCTTGTTCACAACAATGCTTACAATATTGATCAAATTAAGAATCCCTCCTAGTGAACCATTGAGGAGACACAATTATGACCATCACCTGACCAGAGTCTCCCGTTTAAAATCGATATATGAGTAATTCAGACCCAATGGTTTCAGTGTGATTTTAGTACGGTGATCATTGCTTAGTCAGATTAAGAATCATTCCTAGTAAACTTTCTAGGAGACTGGAGTATGCGTTCCCTGCGCTGGCAAGAACTACGATGACAGACAAAGATTGGGAAGAACGAGGCACCTGGTTCTCGGTGGCGTGCGGCGGGACGATGTCATCGAGTGAGCATGAGGTCGAGCTGGACGCTGGTGTTCCACTGCTCCAGGTAGCTCCCCCGCACCCGTCGGTTCAACAATCTGCATGATCGGCAACCTCCGCTCGTACTGGACCCGTACCGCGACCTTGGCAACCTCCGCCCGCGGCCTCCGCCACACCTAGCAAGCCCGCCGCGACGAGGACGGTGAAGACTCCCTCGCCCAAGCTGCAGGGTGGACGTCCCTCCTCTCGTCACCAAGCACCACCGCCCTTCCGCTGCCTCTGACCACCACGCCCTCCTTGCATCTGGCCGGCGGACCAAACCTGTCTAGAGTACTTGCGCCTCCCCTTGTAGACCTTCCCGAAGGACCCCTCCCCGACGAGCTCCACCACATGGTAGTCCTCCACCCCCATCTGCCGCTAGCCTCGCAAAACCCTAGCCCGAATCAGCACCAGGGTCAGAGACGCCCCCGAAACACCCCGAATTCGAGCGGCACGCCCAGAGGAGCGGCGGAACCGAACTCACCGTGGACTGGCGACGGATTGGAGCGGCACGAATCGGGGCGGAGCTCCCCCACCGCCAGCCGAATCTGGCCGAGGCGAGGCGGGGAGAGGGCCTGGGGTTTGCGGCGAGTCAATCCGCGCGCGGCTTGCGGGCGGATCGGCGGGGGCGGCCGGAGCAGCTCGCTTGATCTGTGTAGGCAGCGGCTGGAGTTCCGCTCTCCTCCCGACTCCCGTGCGCTCGCTCCGGAGTTGGATTTGGAATTTCCATGAAGACGACGGCGAAGCGCGGTCTGGCCCTCGACGGCGAGGCGCGTCCTGGCCCTCGACGGAGAGGCGCGGCTGGGCCGTCGACGGCGACGGCGAGGCACGGCTGGGCCGTTGACTGCGAGGGCGAGGACCACCTCGACTGCGACGGCGAGGCGCGGCTGGGCCCTCGACGGCGAGGCGCGGCGACGGTGATGGAGCGCGAGGCGCGGCGACGGCGATGGAGCGCGAGGATGGCGTCGTGGATGGCGTTGAGTGGATGGCGTGGAGGAGTTGACTTTTTAATATGTTTGATTTTTCAATTAAATGATGTCCTAAAAACATTAGTTGAGGCCAGATTTTTTAACACGTTAGTTGAGATGTCCTTAATAAAGATTAAATATGTCCTTAACTAAAAAAATTAGCAGATTTGAACTAATTCTAAAAATTTAGCAGAGCTAAACTAATTCACTAATGTTTTTATTAGTTAAAAAATCTTGTTATTATTTCAAGATGAACTAAAGATCTCAACTAATTCACTCATGATGAAAGATTAAATAAAGATTTTTTAGTTCATCTCAACCCTGGCAGATTTTTTTCATTATGCTAAATGATGTCCTAAAAACATTAGTTCATCTCAATTAAAAACATTGGCTAACTAATAATTATGCCTGATTTTTTAACACGTGTTTGATTAATATGCCTGATTTTTTCAATGATCCCTGTTTTTTTCATTAGTAATAATTATTAACATTGGCTAATACTATGGGTGCCATTTTACAATGATCCCTGATTTTTCCATTTGTTTATTTTGATTTTAATTTTAAAAAATTATGCAAGTTTATTAAACAAAATCTACTAATTCCTAGAAGATCACTAATACTCAAATTCGTGCGAGTGAATCTTGTTCCCGCCGGTGACTGGGGAGCAGTTCTCTATCTTCTTCGTGGCGTTGTACCCGACCTCCGACGAAAGAAGGGGTAAGTTGTTGATCTATTATGTACAAAACAATGTATGTTAATCTATTATTAAAAATCAAGTCACCATTGTTTTATTTAACACCTTGCTATATTTCAGAGATGGAGGTGGGGAGCACGGAGTTAAATCCTATCGTGCTCTCTGATGGTGAAGAGGAGATGCCGATGGAAAGGGATCCGGACATGGACATCCCGGTGCAGCAGACTGTGCTGGTTCATAGGGGTATGTGTCTTCACATTCCTACAAATATGTCGTCCACGAGATAAACGGATATGTCTCTCACATGTACAACTATTATCAGCAGGACCGCGTATAACTGGCAACGAGGAGTATGATAAGCACTGTGTTTGGGGAAACAATCTAGTACCCAATGAAGACCAATGCAAGGCCCTCACAAATTTGGTTCGTCAGTTCCCAGGAAAACCATTCAAGTACTATGTGTACGGGATGAGCAAATCTTCTGTCATTCAAAAAAACTGCAAAATGGTGTGTACTTATTTTAACTCCTTGCATAAATTCTGAAAAAATACTAGTGCTTTAGGAAGAATACAAATATTCTATCCTAATGATTCTCAAATGTTTATATTTATATTTTGCAAGGAATTTTCCGCAAAGTTCACACAGAGGTACCTCAAGAAGTACCTGGATGATGCAATTGAGCTACCAGTCCAATGTGCGGGATATCAAAAGTCTTACAATGTCAAGATGAGGCTGGGACTAGATCTAAAGACGGCAATGCTGACAAGTGGCTGGGCGAAGGCTGTAAGGAGGTTCGGCTTAGAAGAAGGTTGCGTCTACATCTTCTGCTTCTCTGTCGATAAGAATGGCCATAACCCTTGGCTTCTCATCGACCCCCTGGAAGCATGAAGACGGTGCCAACGGTACCTGAACCCATGAAGACGGTGGCAACGGTACCAGTGGTAGCATTTTGGTTTGGTGGTAGCATTTCTCATTGCACTGTTGTGCTAGTTTGAAATGTTGGACTTCAGTAATCTAGTTAAGTAATGGACTGTTAAGTAATGGACTGCTAAGTACGGACTGTTAAGTGATGTTAAGTACTGCTAAGTATGGACTATTAGAAATGAACTGCTATGTTTCTATGCTACTGTTAAGTACTGCTACTATGCAATATGGGTAAGTCTGAATGAACTGCAGTGTTAGTATATATGTATGGAATGTTGCTTCCATGTGCAGCTTTTCCTCTTTCTATCAGATTATGAAAAGATTGCACTAAATTTTCTATCCCTGTTAACTATAGGATTGGCAATGCTACTAGATGTTATGTTTGTATATGCTAGCTATAGGATTACCAATGCTACTGGTGGCTGCTATAGGATGTTTGTATATGCTACTGTTATGTTTCTATCCCTGTTAACTATATGCTAGCTATAGCATTGTTTACATTGTTTTATCCAAGTAATGATCAATTGTGACACTTAAAAGTGCCCCAAAAGGTCAACATCTATTGGGGCACTTCAAAAAGTGCCCTAGTAGGTATACACATATTGGGGCATTTGAGAAGTATAGGTATACAATTAGGGGCACTTTGGAAAAATGCCACTAATTAGCTACTATTAGGGCACTTTGACAAGTGCCACTAGGACAAGTGCCCCTATATCTATACCGTGGTGTAGTGCCTGCCACGCCGCCGTCCGCCGGATGCTGCCGCAGCTGCCGCAGCTCGCGGAGTACTACGGCCACCGCGCCGACAAGGTCCAGCTCTGGGACGGGTGCGTGCCGCCCGGGCTCGTGGCTGGCATCATCCGCGAAGTGGCAGCCGGTGGGGCTCACCGGAGCTACGTCTGCGACGTTTGGATGCACGTCAACTTTGTGAGCGTGTACAGCGAGGCCAAGGCGTTGCTGCTGTCGTGCGAGAGCGCCGCCGCCAGGGCACGAGCTGGTGCTGACATTCTTGCGCGCGGCGCCGGGCTGTGCGCGATCTGCATGGAGGAGCTGCTGGGTGAGGCCGATGGCGCCATGGGTTTGCCCGGCTGCTCGCACGCTTTTCACAGAGGATGCACCCTCAAGTGGTTCCAAAGGGCGGCGACGTGCCCGTCCTGCCGGCGTGAC
Source organism: Lolium multiflorum (assembly GCA_030979885.1). Lineage (NCBI taxonomy): Eukaryota > Viridiplantae > Streptophyta > Magnoliopsida > Poales > Poaceae > Lolium > Lolium multiflorum. The sequence goes on along the minus strand of JAUUTY010000597.1, from coordinate 85,173 downwards.
ATGATGCAGTATCTCCCTGAATCGTATCGTCTATGGCACACGTTGGAGTAGTTAACCCTTAGATTAACTTCTATCTACTGTAGTGAGTACTGAGTCGATCGGGTATAATACTCCAATATATATGTAACTAGTTGAATGTCCTTGTGTTGATAAGGTCTCTTAAATTATTTTATGTATAAATATAAAATTTACATGCATTGAAAAAATATATCCACATAATATTTTTAAAATAGTGTTTGGTTAACATTTAATTCAAGAAAAAGACATAATTTAACATCATATGCATAAGCAATAATCTATCAATTATATCTTACTGACTGAGATTTAACTTTGCTCATATCGTGGAGGCGTCTAACTGCCATTGTGGTGTACAAAATGTACAAAATATTGTGTGCCATAGTTAGGCATGTTATATTTTATATCGGTCACGTCACTCGCTGGTGCCATCCCATTAGGTTAGCCAATTGAAAGAACCGACTCATGTTGATGCTGCTGGTGGTGCAGAACTCCTGGTTCTCGCATGGCTGCAGCGGTGATGAATGCCTAGTATTTTGCTTTGAAGGAGCGATGTGGCTCCGAGAACATAGTAGAAAAGAAAGAATTCATGTAAGAAGTATAAAAGTGATATTACAGCAGTGCAAAATATCTTAGAGCTTTTTGGAAATGCGTCTGGACTACAAACAAGTTTTCAGAAGTGTGTTGCTTATCCGGTGGCTTGCAATGGCATTGTTCTTGGCAGTGTGCTTCAAGGGTTTGAAGGATCCCAGGGGACTTTCCCTTGCAAGTACCTTGGACTCCCGCTCGGACTGAGAAAGCCTAGGCGTATGGAAGTGCAGCCATTGCTGGATAAAATTGCTGGGTGTCTGCAGGGATGGATTGGAAAGCTGATGAATCGAATGGGGAGGCTGGCTCTTGTGAATGTTGTCCTCACTACCACAGCTACTTTTTTCTCACTACTTTCCCGGCTGATCAATGGATGATCAAAAAGATTGATAAGCTTAGAGTGGGTTCCTTTGGGCAGCTGAAGAGGAGGCAAAGGGAAGCAAATGCATGGTCAACTGGAAGAAAGTGTGTGCTCCAAAGAAGCTCGGAGGTCTAGGAATCAAGGACATTCAATGTTTCGGTAGAGCTCTGAGAATGTGTTGGGAATGGTTGAGCTGGACTGAGTTTAACAGGCCATGGAAGGAGACTAATACACCGTGCGATGCAACTGATAGAGATTTGTTTTCAGCATGCACAACAATCACCGTTGGTAATGGGGAGAAAGCAAGATTCTGGAAAGACCAATGGCTGAGCTGGGAAGCTCCAGCTCAGCTGGCTCCTGATGTGTTTGCTTTGGTTCGACGAAAAGGATTAACTGTCAAGGAGGCGATGAGCAATAACAGGTGGATGTGTAGAAAGGTAGAATTGGATGGGATAGGTCACAATGGTGCCTTCCGTGTAATCTCATATATATAGGCAAATACAAGGTATACAATAACTACCATAATGGCCTCAATCTCCTATGAACGGAAGGCTCAAGATATGGTGTTAAATACTGTTGATATTCAGTTAATGACACCGATATCCTAGAGATATTCGGTGGCCTAACACTCCCCCGCAGTCGCAGCGGGAGACCGACGGACGTTGAGACTGGACCGAAAATCCAGAAACAATGGCGACGCAAGTCCCTTGGTGAATATATCAGCAAATTGGCGCGATGATGGTACGTGGAGAACACGCACTTGACCAAGTGCCACTCGATCTCGAACAAAATGTAGATCAATCTCGATGTGCTTGGTGCGCTGATGCTGAACCGGATTTGTAGACATGTAGACGGCGCTAACATTGTCACAAAATACGACGGTGGCCCGAGGGAGAGGTCGATGAAGTTCCGTCAAGAGTTGGCGGAGCCAAGTAGACTCGGCGACGGCGTTGGCGACGGCACGATACTCCGCTTCAGCGCTGGAGCGGGAGACGGTATGTTGGCGCTTGGAGGACCAAGACACCAAGTTGTCGCCGAGGAAGACGCAGTAGCCCGAAGTAGAACGCCGTGTGTCGGGGCAGCCAGCCCAATCCGCATCCGTGTACGTGATCATCGAATCAGCGACAGATGGTATGAGCTGAAGGCCGTGGCCGAGGGTGCCCTTGACGTAGCGAAGAACACGCTTGATCAACGCGAGATGCTGGTCTCGCGGATCGTGCATGTGAAGACAGATTTGCTGCACGGCGTATGCGATGTCGGGACGTGTGAACGTCAAGTACTGTAAAGCACCGGCAAGGCTGCGATACTCCGTAGGATCGGCGACGGGAGAGCCAGCGGTAGAGGCGAGCTTGGGCGCGGTGTCGATGAGGGTCGATGAGGACGTGCACGCTGTCATGCCAGCGCGATCCAGAATCTCAGCAGCGTACTTCTGTTGGGAGAGGAACATCCCAGAGGAAGTACGGGTGACCGCGATGCCGAGGAAGTAGTGGAGATCCCCCATGTCCGTCATGGCGAACTCGGAGTTGAGAGCCGTGATGATGCGCTGAAGAAGGGGCGTCGAGGAGCCCGTGAGAATGATGTCGTCGACGTATAGAAGCAGGTAGGCCGTGCCGAGTGTGCTGTGGAGCACGAAGAGGGAGGTGTCGGACTTGGAGCAAGTGAAGCCGATGGTCCCGACGAAGGAGGCGAAGCGCTGGTACCACGCGCGCGGAGCCTGCTTCAAACCGTAGAGGGAGCGGTTGAGACGGCAGACATGGTTCGGGCGGGTGGCGTCGATGAAGCCCGTAGGCTGTCGACAGTAGACGGTCTCGGACAACGTTCCATGAAGGAAGGCGTTCTTGACGTCGAGCTGGCGGATGCCCCAGTTGAGGGAGAGCGCGATGGAGAGGATGACGCGGATCGTAGCCGGTTTGACAACCGGACTGAAGGTCTCGTCGAAGTCGATGCCAGGAGCCTGGGAGAAGCCACGAAGAACCCAACGTGCTTTGTACCGATCAAGGGAGCCGTCGGGGTTGAGCTTGTGGCGAAAAACCCATTTGCCGGTGACGATGTTGGCCTTGGAGGGAGGATGCACGAGATCCCACGTGTTGTTGGACATGAGTGCACCATATTCGGCCTGCATAGCATCGAGCCAGTGGGGGTCCTTGAGAGCTGTCCGAACCATTTTAGGGATCGGAGACAGGACGTCTGTGGCCGTGGTGTTGAGGTTGAGGCGCTCTCGTGGTCGGATGACCTTGCCGGCCTGGCGCCGTGTCACCATCTGAGGAACGACGGGTGGTGGCGAAGGAGAGCGTGGCGGCGTGGCCGATGGAGAGCTCGGTGGAGAGGACGCCGTGGAGAGCGACACCGGGGGCGGAGTACGGGTAGAGGTCACCCGAACTATTGCACCTGAGAATTACGGCCTTGGTATAGAGGTCCTTCACAGAGAAACCAGCAGGGTTGCAGCGCATATCTACTGAAGTGCAGCTTGATCAGTTTGTGGAGCTATGGACAAAACTTCAGCAGGTCCGGCTGTACCATGTTGAAGATTCGATCAAATGGAACCTCACAGCGGATGGTGTTTACTCTGCTGGCTCAACTTATGAGGCACAGTTTCAGGGGCGCTGTTTGGAACCAGATTTGAAATATGTTTGGAAAATTAGGGCTGAATAGATGGTGAAGTTCTACTTATCGCTTATGCTTCAAAACAAGAACTAGACTGCAGATATGCTTAGATATAGAGGCTGGCCTCATGATGATTGCTGCAGCCTTTGTGATTAAGAGCTGGAAACGGCACCACACCTCGCTCTGAGTTGTTCTTACACGAAGGAAGTGTGGAGTAACTTTCAAAATTCTCATCCGGGAGTGGCTCAGGTGGCGAGCAGCTCATCTTCAATCTCAAGATGGTGGACAAAGGTGCGAAGAGGGAAGATGCATGAGAAAAGGGAAAAGGAGATCACGTTGGCAGCCTATGTAGTCTAGAACATTTGGAAGGAAAGAGGGAGGCGTATTTTTCAGAGCATCTCAATGTCCGCAGCGGTGCTTGCTAATCAGATTGTTACTGAGATGAAGCTATTTGAGTTAGCACATGGCCGTGAAGAATGATATCAGCTGGGTGGGAGTTTTTGAAGACAGTACCCTGTTGCTTCTTGAGCTAGGTTTCTTTTGTGTTGCTTGATACAATTGTACCCACTATGTAATATTTTGGGTTTTTCCCCTTTCTATAATGAAAAAGCAGAGCTCCTTACAGTCAAAAAAAAAAAAAGAAAATCTCTCATGAGTAGAAGATTGCAAGTTGCTACCATTAAAACCATGGGATTAAATATGAAATCATTGATCTGTAGATAATGACAGATATCATCTTACCTGACAAATGAGTCCTTAACATGCTTTATCTACCTAGGTTGAAGGGTTATAATTTTCTCAATTCCAACGAGACTAACTGGTGCAAGAAGCATCATGGATCATGTGATGGTATACAAAGTCTTTCAACAACAAAGTGATATACAAATAAGAAATCTCTTTCAGGGACAAAAAAGTATGAAGGAAACCAAATAGAGAGTAATATAACCACGAGTCATGTTAAAGCATTGTTTGCCAAGGACCTTTAAATGTACACCCGTTCAAAATGGCAAAGGAAGTTTATTTTGTTTCAGAAAGAGGCACCCTACAGATAATATCCTCATTGTGACGTTGTTGTCAATCATGACTTGTGTGTTAAGATCCTTCATATAAGTCCATGTATCACTCCTAAAAATATATAATAGAATTTGCTGCCGTGGTGTCAACTATATGTACTAAGTTCTGGTATCTGCTAAACAAACATACTTTGTCAGAAAAAACTAAACTGTCTGTCACGCCACAGGATGTTGCCATTTTCAGGTAAAACATATTGCGATCTGGTAGTGTTGGACTAACAAATAATTAAGCTATAATACAAAAATAAAAAATAAAACGACTCCACCAAATCTAAATGGTCTCCCACAGCCCAGCACCAGAATACCAAAGAAAGCATCCATCAGAAAATAGATTAACTTTATCCGGCTATCACAACATCAATCAGTTGATGCAGTTCAGTGTTGGACAAAGTTCCGGAAAATATACCAATTCAACCTAAAAGACAAGAACAACTCAATATTGACCTCTGCGATAGAAGATGTAAAAATAAATTACTTTATGACACTACAATATAACAACAACCACAGTGTAAAGAAAGAGGTAGCTTTTCTTAAAAATCATTTATAAGTTTCATAAATATGCACGGACTAAAACAATGTTGTGTGTTTCAAAAGTTATATTTGAAAATCACCATTCTAATAAAAGGAAAAATATTATCAGGTCTGACGTGCAGTAAAAAGTAGTATATGTGCTAAGCTAACTAGGCTATATACATACATGAATTGCTCATTTTCTTCCTATTTCTAAGCTAAAAGGTAGTATGTGCTACTACTATCACTACTAAAATCACCATGTAAAAAATGTTTTTTTAAGAAATCCATGAAAAAATGTTATAAATCGGGAGGAGGAGCTGGGGCGCTGGAGGCGCTGGAGTGGAAAGCGATCGAAGACAACGATGACACGAGATGCAGATCTACTGAGAGGGTAGAGATGTAAATTCACCCGTTTTTCACCTGGTCGGAAAATTCCCAGAACGTCTTATAAATCGGAACGGAGGGAGTAAGTTGGATATATAGCCTGGCCTCAACATCAATGTGTAGGCCGTGCACGGCGACTAAACCTAAGATACGGCAATGTTTGAACATCGTCCGAGTCCGACCAGTATTGGTGCTTCACCGGCTACATATGCGAGCCTATATACCCTCACGCAGAGCCATCAAATTAGAGATCCTCCCAACTCGATTGCCGCAACAATGGAGGCCATGTCGAAGCCGCGGCCCGAGCGGCCTTTCACGAAACGAATAGACTCGAAGCTGATGCACTTTCACATGCAGCCTAGGCCAGACGGGCAGCCGTGCACCGTGCGCTTCGGGTGGTGCAGCATGAACTTGGTGAAGGAACATCACTTGATAGGAGGAGAAAGAACGAGGCATGTTGAGGAGCTGGAGGTGCAGGAGCAGGCGGTCGCGCACCCTGTCCATGGGGGCCCCGCCGTGCTCGGGACCAAGAGCGCGTGCCGCCGCGCCATCCGCCGGATCCTGATGGAGGTTCTGCCAGCGCGCATCCAGTACTGCGACGTCGACCGCAACGAGCAGGGAGGCCAGTGGGACGAGTTCGTGCCCGCCGATCTGGTGGAAAATATCGTCGCCGGCGTTTTGTCGGGCGGCTGGGGGAGCTACGCCTGCGAGGTTTGGATGCACGTGGAGGTGACGCGCGTGTACAGCGAGGCGGAGGAGCTGCTGCTCTCGTGCGAGGCCGCCGCCGTGGCACCGTCCGGCTCTGATAGCCGACGTGCACCTGGTGCCGGCGACGCGTGCCCGATCTGCATGGAGGAGCTGGCTGACGGCGGCGTCACGGGCTTGCCCGACTGCTCGCACGCCTTTCACAGGGAATGCATCCTCAAGTGGTTCGAGAAGGCGGCGACGTGCCCGTGTTGCCGGCGTGACATGATGCACTATCTCACTGAAGCAGTAATCACGTCGGCCCTGGCATTTCTATCGGAGATTGAACTCGTCCTGGATGCGGCCAGGAGAGCGAACTCGTCGCGACGAGCCATCCGGCGCCATCGGCAACGTCGCGCGGCTCCATACAGCGCGCAGCACGACGTCAGATCGGAACATCTTGTACACGCTGTACTATTCACGCGAGACGATGGACCGTTCTTGCAGCATCAAAGGTCCACGCACCGGCGTGTCCCCTTTTCATCACGTTGGGACTTGCTATAACCGGTCGCATATTTCCCTTCCAAATTAAACCGACCACTCTCGTTGTTGCACTACTCCAGCGTACGTTTGTATTCTATTAGATGAAAAAATAGAATTGTAATAAAATGAACGATTCAGTGCTTTCATTGATCATAGTTTGGTATGTGGTATATTGGATCAAATGCGATATCCTAGGTTACCTAAAAATCTGTTGATTCACATTTTTGGGTAGGTTTTATGGCTACCAAAAAGTACTTCTTTCCATATGGTTCTTTCTCCATTAGAGATGTGTCAGAGATAAGGTTCTGGAATGATATATGGTTGGGAACAACCACACGTCGAGAACAATTTCCTACCTTATACAAAATTGTATACGTCATAAGAGCAACACGCTCCAGAAGGTGATTGACATGGGCATTACCCTTCGGTTAACCAATATTGCTCTACCCTATACGGTCCAGATGGAGGCCCATGAAGGTACCCGAAGGGAAGGAGGGCCACTAGGACGGTGCGGCGGAAGATTACTTGAAGTACAAGACACGGAAGAAGCCGAACAAGGAAAGAATAGAGATAGATCTATTGTAAGCCTGCTCGTACTCGATTAGACCTCTCGGGACCTGGCCACCTATATAAAGGCCAGGAGAGGGGCTATCGAGGGACACAACCAATCTTAGCGATCTTAGCCAACAGAAGCTTAGAACTAGGTTATCCTAGCGATTAGCTATCTCGACGAGATCACAGCCGAACTATTCGGCACCCCATTGTAACACTGTTTTCATCATAATCAAGAACAAACAAGCAGGACGTAAGGGTTTTACCTCATCGAGGGCCCCGAACCTGGGTAAATCGCTCCTCCCGTTTGTCTATGTACCGATGTCTCGTATCAGCTTGCAGGATTCCATCAACCCTAAGTCCCAATCGGAGGACATTGTCGAGGAACACCCCCGACAATTGGCGCCGTCTGGGGGAAACCTGCAGGCACAAGATCAGTCATCGGCAGATCTGATCATGTCATCGACATCTTCATCGACATCTTCATCGGCACCGCCATCACCAACTCTGGGAGGTCCGGTCCGATTCGGCTCCTACGAGTTCACCCCGCATAGCGACTCTTCTCGCTCAAACTTCTCAGATCTGCAAGGAAACATGGAGATAACCATCGGCAGCGTTCACTACAACGTCAACGCGGAGGGAATTCTCCAGCTGTTAGAATCGCCCGCCTCTGGATCAACAAGCCCTAGTGCGTCGTCATCGCTCGATCTATTGGCTGGCCTGACAGAGTCGATGAGCTCGCCCGCGCCTTCGACTCCCCGTTCAGCGTCCTCAATGTCGGTGGGATCCGACGAACCCACGTCTTCGAATTAACCTCCTACTACTGCTCGAACTGCGACGCCAGGCACGATTTGGGATCAAGCGACACACCGTTCATCCGCAATGCCCAATACTCGTCGGAGAAGACAGTGTCGGCAGCATCGCCCGAGAGCCACCCGAAGAACAGCACACCATTAGGTCTACGTCGCCAACAACACAGGAAATACAAGGCACGGAGGAGACGGAGACCGCACGCCCCGTTCCAGCAGGAGAGCGAGCTTCGAAGATGGCTCTAGCAATCGCGACAGCGACTATACCATCGCGGATGAGGAGTGGGCTGCGGCCAGGACAGCCGTACTTAACAACACCCCGCTCCCCGCAGGAACCTCGGTTGGAACCCTAAACGCATACCGCTCTATACTAGAGAAAAACCGGGAGCACATGTCGAGAGAGCAAGCTACCCTCGAGAGACGTCTATATGCGGCAGAACGATCCAGCGAGCGACGGAGAGCTTCACAAGGAAGCGCTTCCCGAAGCGCTCTTGGGGCGGGAAAACATCGGTCAAGACTGTCCAGGCTCTCGAAGACGACGCGAGAAATAACGTCGAATCTAACCAAGTCTTTCATGACCACGGATACCGCAGGCATGCACGGCCGAAGAACGTTGCGGGAGCAACGGCCAATCTCGCCGCATACCTCATCAACCAACGCCCCGAAGGATCCATGGCACAAGCTCACCGTGGTGCCCTAGAAAGTCTCGCCATATTGGGAAACAATCTAGTTCCACAAAAGGAGAAAACCACGACGGAGGCCAGCGGTTCGAAACATCGGGCGAGAGATGCTCGGGATGAAATCACCCAGAGCCGAATCGATAAAGCAAGACGACGACGCGCCGCCAGGAAGGATGACGACAGTGACTCCTCAGACGAGGATCAAGAGTACGATGGTGAACTAAGGGGAGCCGATTGCTTGAGTTACAAAATCCGCGAGACGATGCCACCCAAAAAATTCAAGCCTACTCCCACCGACGCTGCCAAGTATGATGGGCAGCAGGAACCAAGATCTTGGATAGATGATTACCTAGATGTGATTCGCAAAGGGAACGAGATAGCGGCAATGCGGTGCAGCTCTACTTAAAGGACTCAGCGAGCTTGGTTAAGGGGGCTGCCCAAAGGGTCCATCAAATCATGGGACGACTGGTGGATGCCTTCGTTGCTAACTTCCAGGCAACATACAAAAGACCCGTCGGGATTGAGGAGCTACGCAGTGCCAGCAGCAGAGTCGATGCGCTCGTACATAGGGAGATTCACCAAACTCCTAAACGCTGCCGAAGATGTATCCGTAGACAGAGCAATCGACGCTTTTAGCGACGGCGTCCGACGTGAAAGTTATATAGAAGAACTCGGACGCAAAAAGCCGAAAACCATTACCAAGCTGATGGAAATCGCCAACAGTTGGGCTGATGGACAACGCGTGAAGACCGCGCCATGCCGATGACGAAGATGACGACCAGCCAAAGCATTTCGGGCAGCCGAAGGGATCGGCACAAAAGGAGGAAAAACCGCAACTATGACGACAACAATCAGCCGCAGGATACTCCGACCGACACGATCGGTATGACGACGAAGAGACGATCGACAGATGGCAATCGGAACAACTCGAAACCGTGGCAATTATAAACCACGGCAGCAGAGGGCTCCCGAGCTACCCTATGCCGAGCAGATCAACGCCCCCTTGCACTCGTATGTCGACTCCAAGGACGGCAAAACAAAGTCAAGTCACCTTCTCAGGGATTGTCGACAGTTCCTTGACATGCACAAACTCATCCAGCAGTCAGGACAGCAACCGTTACCACCTCCACCCCCACCTCCACCACAGCACCAAGTCCAGCAGGCCCAACCTCATCAACCCAATGAGGCGTTCACTACAAGAAAAGTTCTGATAGACAACGTCCCAAAATCGTCAACTAAGGGGCATTTTTCGTCGCCTATGGGCCTAACCCGACGATATGGGTTCCGTTGTCGAAACTGCGTCAGCAAAGTCCAACGACGATTTTTTCGGTCCGTCGCGTTGCGCCCTTCCGCCACGGAAAATCGGACCGTTGCGGAAGTGTTTCGGAGCCCGTTGACGACGTCATGCAACCGACACGTGGCATACGCGTTAACTGTTAACGGCGTTAACCGCGAAACCCCGTGGTAGATGGTAGGCCGACACGAGGCTGCCACGTCTTGCGGGCGGGCAGATGACATAGTTTGACCGGTCAACTATATAGGGCTGGTCCATTAGTTACGTGGGCCGGGCCTAACCTCTAAGGTTGACCGTCAAAACTTAAATGGGCGGCCCATTTAACATGTGGGGTCCACCTACAACCGCCGGCCCAAGAAGCAAGTGGGCGGGCCAAAAACAAGTGGGTCCCACTTTCCCGTTAAAGGCGGCCCATTTAGTGGGGTACACCGTATAGCAAGTGGGCCGGCCCAACAAGCTAGTGGGCGGCCAAAACACGGTGGGTCCACATTCCATTTACGGGGTCGGCCCATTTAGTATGTGGGGTCCACCATATAGCAAGTGGGCGCCCAACAAGATAGTGGCGGGCCAAAAACACAGTGGGTCCCACCTTCCTGTTAAAAGGCCGACCCATTTAGTATGTGGGTCCACCATATAGCAAGTGGGCGGCCCACCAAGATAGCGGGCCGGCCAAAAACACGTGGGTCCCACATCCCTGTTAATGGGCCGCCCAATTGGTATGTGGGGTCCACCATATAGAAAGTGGGCCGGCCCAACAAGATAGTCGGGCCAAAACACAATGGGTCCCACCTTCCTATTAAAGGGCCGCCCATTTACCATGTGGGACCACCATATAGCAAGTGGTGGCCCAACAAGATAGTGGGCGGGCCAAAGCACAGTGGGTCCCACTTTCTGTTAAAGGGCGGCCCATTTAGTATGTGGGGTCCACCGTATAGCAGTGGGCCGGCCCAACAAGATAGTGGGCCAGGCAAAAACACAGCGGGTCCCACTTTCCTCTTAAAGGGCCGGCCATTTAGTATGTGGGTCCACCACAAAGCAATTGGGGGCCCAACTAGTAGTGGGTGGGGTCCACCTTAAAGCAAGTGGGCCCCCAACTAGAGGGTCCACTGTCAATCAAATGGGCAATAAGTAAGTGGCCAGCCCGCTTAGTTGTTGTTTATATGCGGCATAATATGGGCTTTAGGAATTTGCGAGGCACATATGTGATTTCGCTTAAATGGGTCGTTTAAGGGATGGGAATTCGTGATTTAGATACTGAGAATATTTACGCAGCATTGATTTCTGTCGGATAGCCTCACTTACCACAAGCACCAAAGAAAAAATGCGCGAAAGAACTATAAAAACTAACTAAATATTACATCAGCTGCAAGGCATTGAAAAAATATTACAGAACCCAGAGAAATTGAATGGTAATTAAACCTAGCAATACAATGAAGCGATCCGGCAATCTTTTAAGTTGTCCATGCAGCACCTATATCTGAAACAAAGACATTACAAGTTAAGACAGCAACAATGGAAAGGCAAAGACACTACAATATTGTTTGCCAAAGAATTTGGAACTCATCATTTCGTCGTTATAACAAGATCATTGTAATGCGCACAATAAGCAAACAAAGAGTGCATGCCGCATACCAACAGCCAATATAACAGAGCATGTTAGAATGAAACAGCAGACTTACTACTGTCGAGTCCCATGCAAACCAACATGTTCAGGGAGTACAAAATTGGCATGAACAACATAGTAGCAGGCTATAAATTTTGTAACAACGACTGAGCAAGATGAAGTTATGATGGCTACATCTACAGAGCAGGGAATGTAAACCAAAAAATAGAAGTTACGATGGCAAAAGCTAAAGAGGAGGGAATGTGAACCAACATGTGCCAAGTGCAATTACTTCATTTTGGCCGTGAACTAAATAATACTCCTGAACTTATAGTGAAGGGGATGCAAATCAAGATGTTTCGGGATATAAACTTGTAATGAGCAACACATAGAGGATAGTTGATGCTGGAGCTTAGGATGGACCAGATACAGAATATAGTGGGATCACCTATGAACTTGTATAAGAGGGAATGCAAACCAATATGTTCAGCTTTCCATATGTGAGCGTCATGCCAAGTCAGAGAAACAAGTCAATAATGCAGCTTTTGAAGAACAAGATGGCACGCAAAATTATTATCTAGTAGTATGACAAGTTTATTTGTACTACAGGCTAGATAGCAGAGTGATAGCATGCCAAACTAAGTCCTTACTTTGTTAGCTTACAATGAACTAGATACAAAACAATGGCATCACCTGTAGTACAGGGAATGCAAGCCAACATGTTCATGGAGTAAAAAATTGGCACAAACAACATAGTAGCAGGCCATAATTTTTGTAACAACGACTGAGCAAGATAAAGTTATGATGGCTAGATCTACAGAGCAGGGAATGTAAACCAAATATAGAAGTTACGATGCCAAAAGCTATAGAGCAGGGAATGCGAACCAACATGTGCAATTACTTAAAATTGGCCATGAACTAAATAATAGCAGGATGTTACTATAATACCTATAATTTTTGTAACAACGACTGAGCAAGATAGAAGTTATGATGGCTACATCTACAGAGCAGGGAATGCAAACCAAAATGTTCAATCGCTTAAAGTTAGCAATGAAGTAGAAAATAGCAACGTGTTACGGTCATAGCTAGGAATGAACTAAAAGAGCTTCAGACAAACAAGAATCTGAACCCAGAACATGGCGCTAAAACAAGGGACTTACATTAGGAGAACCACTCTGTGGGAGTCACAACAGATCTTCCTGGGGTTGATAGATCCGGTGATGAAGTACGCTACATGTGCTACTTGGGGTTGGAGAGACGGCCATTACACTTCATGGTTACTCATCTCATCTGCAAAAACGTAACGGCGCGTCGTTAGCACAAACAAGTTCCCCCAAGATTAAACAAGAACTTGCAGGCAAGCAATAGAAAAGCGACAGTAGAAGAGTTTAGATCATGCACCGCGCCGGTGAAGCAGATCCGGTTCATGCACAGCGGTGTCGGTGAGCAAGATCCGATGCGGTGGACGACGGATCCGGCGCAGCGGGTGGACGATACCGCAGCTGAAGCGACTGCGGTAGACTGCTGGATGAGCATATGGTTTCGAGGTTCGGCGGGGATGATCCGGTCCGGTTGATGACGGCGTCGATGAAGCGGCTCCGGCAGGCAGCCGGATGACGAGGATCGCGAGGCCTCGGGTAGGCCAGGGAAGTCCGGCGGGGATGTTCCGGTGCGGTGGTCGTGGAGGTGGGAGAGAGGGACTTGGGAAGTTCCGGTGGGTGGTCTGAGGGAAATGAATTTTTTTGGGAGGGTTTCCGGGCTAGGGAGGTGGTGATCCAAAAAATGACGGGCAGACCCCCCCACCAACCGACTTTGCTGTCATCTCCACAGGGGTAGAATGGGAATTTGGAAGCGTGTGAAATTTTTGTATTTTGTGGGCGGGAAGTTTTGCCGCTATGAGATTTTGAATTTGGCCACCGTCCAAGTATAATGATAAAAAATTGTGAGACCGTACTAGTACCTCTGTTCAAGGCCGAGTGCAAAATCAAATCATCATCACGTTGAATATTGGTCACTACCATACCATGGTCATGATCTATCTCGAAATTAGCGTATCCGCTATCAAAGTATAATGATAAAAAATTGTGAGACCGTACTAGTACTTCTATTCTAGGCCGAGTGCAACATCAAATCATCATCACGTTGAAAATTTGTTACCATGATCATGATCTATCTCTGAAATTGGCGCATCCGCTATATCTTTCAAAGTATAATTATAATAAAAATTGTGAGACCATACTAGTACTTCTGTTCAAGTTCGAGTGCAACATCAAATCATCATCACGTTGAAAATTTGTTACCATGATCATGATCTACCTCTGAAAATGGGCGCATCCGCTAAAACTTGCAAAGTATAATGATACAAAATTGTGAGACCGTACTAGTACTTATGTTCAAGGTCGAGTGCAACATCAAATCATCATTACATTGAAAAGTGTGTTACCATGATCACGATCTATCTCTGAATTTGGCGCATCCGCTAAATCTCGCAAAGTATAATGATAAAAAAATTGTGAGATTGTACTAGTACTTCTGTTCAAGTTCGAGTGCAACATCAAATCATCATCACGTTGAAAATTTGTTACCATGATCATGATCTATCTCTGAATTTGGCGCATCTGCTAAATCTTGCAAAGTATAATGATAAAGAAATTGTAAGACAGTAGTAGTACTTCTGTTCAAGGTCGAGTGCAACATCAAATCATCATCACGTTGAAAATTTGTTACCATGATCCTCTGAAAATGGGCGCATCCGCTAAAACTTGCAAAGTATAATGATACAAAATTGTGAGACCGTACTAGTACTTATGTTCAAGGTCTAGTGCAACATCAAATCATCATTACATTGAAAATTGTGTTACCATGATCATGATCTATCTCTGAATTTGGCGCATCCGCTAAATCTCGCAAAGTATAATGATAAAAAAATTGTGAGACTGTACTAGTACTTATGTTCAAGGCCGAGTGCAGGATCAAATCATCATCATGTTGAAATTTGTTACAACGATCATGACATATCTCTAAAATTGGCGCATCCGCTAAATCTTGCACGTGGCGCATCTCGGTGCGGAGCAACAAGCCGGTGCTATCAAGGTTGAGGCATCGGTAGCGTCATCGGGCTCTCCTCTTTTGATAGATCTTCTACATGGCGTGGCGCACCGCCCACCGAGAAGCAGTCACATGTGAGATCGAGGTGGAGACGTCGCCGGCATCCTCGAGGCGCGACCGCCCTTCTACGAGCCAGAGTCGACTCAAGGTATGAATCCATGCGCTGTCGCGTCCCTTCTGCATATGAAGTGGAATGCCTTAGATTTATTGTTCTTCTCTTACGATTATTTGCCGGACATGTGTGCTCTTTCTCTGAATATATTGCTTGAAAAGCTAACCAAGTTACTTAAATTCACTTTGTTCTTAATCTTGCGTGCTAATTTTGTTATTTTTGCTGACAGTGGTGCGCGCAAGGAAATTTATTTCTGGGTGTGCTGAGCTGTTAGGCCTAAGTCGAAATCCTCAACTAAACAAGGCCTCAGCTTAACACATAAAAAGGTGTTCAATCTCGCCCACAATGTCCTCTTCTTTCCTCTTCCTTTATTGGAACTTGTTTTGCAGACAAGGAAAGTGGCACGTGTAATGTGAGTAAAACCCTCTTAGCCAAAATCAGCTACGAGCAAGATTTTATGTATTGTAGATTCCCCAATTGACTCTCATCCCCAATGTAGTCTTTTTTATGTCAGTATAGACTTCTTTACTGGATGTATACTATCGTACATGGCATGCATTTGCCTAATGAGGAGCATTGTATTGCCATTCTAGCCAACCTGATCGATCTGTCAAGCTTCATGCACGAGATGCCATGTTTAATTTACTCCCTCGCTCCGATCCATATTTATTGGTGTAAAATGAATGTGAATCGGAGGGAGTACTCTTCTTAGATAGTACTATACCAGTTCAAAAAAAAGTACTGTACTACTACATCACAAATGCATCAAAAGAGTACTACATCACAAGACCACCACGGTTGTACTAGTAGAGTTTAATGCTTAACTTCCAAAGGGAATAAGATTACACATATGAACTTTAAACAGGCGCTGTCCGATGTCTGCTTGTTTGGGAGCACAACATAAATAATACTACCCCCGTCCATACATAAGTGACTAAACTTTGTCTGAAGATGTTTCATCTATATATGTTTTTAGTGTGTAGATACATCCGTATCTTGAAGGAAAAAGGTGAGCCGCTAACTTTTTGAATAGAGTGAGTAATACAATTTGGATAAACAATGGTGTAGTAAAACAAATACTCCTGCCCATCATAAAACAAAACACAGACTGACTCAAATATATGTACAGATCACAAAAAAGGTTTCATCAGAACCCGAACATATACATGCAGAGATGACCGTTTGATCACATAAAACAAAGGTTTCGTGGCATATTTATGCCCCCAAAACAAGCAGACGTAGGACAGCGCCAACGTACTAGCAGCTAGCACTATGGAGCTGCAGTACAAACAAATGGTGCAGCGACATTTCCACCAGAACGAAAACTAAAAGACATCAGACCAAACAAAAGCTGGGCTATCACTTCTTGCCCAAACAAGCCTTGCTCCTTCATATGCGACTTCCTTTTCTCTTATGGATGTTGAACTTTGAATTAGATGGGTTCCTGACAGCGCGTTCTTTTTCGTGTCCTTGATGTTGCACTCTGGATCAGGTCGGTTACTGTCAGGAAATGAACAAATTGATCAGCAAAAGTCATATGTAAATGAATGCAAAGGTTACATATGAATGACTAACCCGGTCTAACTGAGTAGGGATGTAAAGTGCACCAACGTCTAGCAGAATTGTACTTTCTCCACTGCCAGTTGCTCATATCTAATTGGAATACTCCCTCCTTTGCCCGTACAACCAGCTCATTTTTGTCCTCAAATACGCAGAGTAACCTTACTGCATGTTTCCAATTGTATGGAAATGATGTGTCAAGGCCAAAAAAAGTATCCAATTCAAAATTTATATGACATGTCCATGACTCGTGATCGCCTGTTGATGATCTTGTACTGGTCCATGTTTGTAGGGTGAAGTCTCTTATAACAGCAAGGGCAACATCTCCATTATGTCCCTTGAAGATGTGAATGTTAAGCATGAATATATCATGCGTCTCATGAGGGCACTGAATATATTTCAGAGCCTTCTTTGCATGGTCAAGCTCAATGATATATCTAGACTTCGTTGGCCAGTACAAAATACCCCCTATGAGAGTTGCCGGTCTACGGTCAATCTCTGACAGCATCGGAGTTGATCGAGCTAGAAACTCCCATTCTTTTGAATCTGGTGAGTAGATATGAGCCTGTGCATCGTAACGTTTAGTTGTTATCCAAACAACCGAGAACTTGCCACAATGTGTAAACGGTTCAGAGTTGTTTCTCGAACAGAGAATTGAGCCGCTGCTTTCAATTGTGTGATTGCGCCACAATGGTGGTTCTGGTATCGCTGTGAGAACTTGCCTAATTGGATCCCAGACTGATATATACCCTCTGGATACATTAGAATGGAGTAGCACCATACCATCGCGGCATCCCAGGACATAGATTTTGGGACCGTTCACTTGAGACGGGATTGCCAGCATCTTCAAGATGGCCGGGTGAAGATCATGCTCTGTGATGAATCGATTGTCCTCGGAGTTGTTGGTGAAAAACCCTAGCAACGGGTTTCCTCCGTTGTGTGACACAGTTAGCTTTCTGAAATAATTGCTTCCCATACATTGCCTCCATGCTTTCTTGGTGCCTGATGCAGCTAGTAAGCAGGTTGGATGGGGAGGAAGCCTGACAAGAATCTGAGAGACTACATCTCCAGGCAGATCGTTGATTGTTGTGGGTGTCCTTCGACTGAAGCTGGTAGGATTATGCAAATCGCACGATGCATCGTCAAAATTATGTAAACAGCACACTGCATCATCTATTTTTTAAAACAAAATGCAACATCTAATTTGACTAAGCAGGAAAATGCATCATCTAATTCATCATCAAAGTTTCCTAAACTGCACGGTGCATCAGCAAAATCAAAATAGTGTAAACAGCACAATGCATCAGCAAAATCAAAATAATGTAAACAGGACAATGCATCAGCAAAATCAAAATAATGTGAACAGCACAATGCATCAGCAAAATCAAAATATTGTAAACAGGACAATGCAATTGTAATCCTGTTGCATAATCAATGAAGCCCTTAATTTGCAAAAACACCACAAAAATAGGACGCACCAACGGAAGGCAATCTCGCATATACAGTAATAATTGCTAACGTGTCAACACGATTGGAGGAAAAAGAGACCTCTACAGGACCCAAAACGCTGTGGTAACATCAGATGGGGTTAGCTTTGATATAGGTAATAAAATGTAAACAGCACAATACATCATCTAAGTTGACAGCAAAATTCTTCATCGAAATTTCCCACACTGTTCAAGGAATCAGAAAAATTACCTAAAAGGCTAAAAGAGCAAAATGCATCATCAGAGTAAAATATATGTAAACAGTACAATGCATCATCCAACTTTTGGCTAAACAGCAGAGAGCATTAGCTAGGTTGACAGAAAAACAAAAACAAAAAAAACCATGAAAAATTCCTGAAGAGGTGAGTGCATCAGAAAAATTACTACCTAAAAAGCATAATGAATCACCCAAATTACAAAAGAAGCAGAATGCATCATCAAAAATACAAAAACATCTCAATGCATCATCACGTCTGGTTTGGGCAAAAAACCCAATCCACCAGATCTAACCTCATTGCAGTTGGGGAAGGTAGAACTTACAAAGGGGTTGACGAGTCACGATCAAATGCAACAAGCGCCGCCTTAGATGAAGTCACCATCCAAGCTCTCGACGCGTTCAAAGCAGCCAGCTTCGAAGCCTCCGACGGTTCTCCCGGCTGCGCCGCCAAAACTCTCGAAGCACGCGCCAAGACTTTCCAACAAAATGCAGCTTCGATACGAGCATTTGCCAGCGCCACAGCGCCCGGGCCCGTCCTAGCCACCGCCTTCGCCTTTGCCTCCGCATCCGCTTTACATGTCTCCGCCGATGCATGCAGAGCATCCGTCTCCGCTTTCCATGTATCCGCCGACGCAGTGTAGGCATCGAGCGACGCCGTTTTCATTTCCTAGAAAACCCAGTAAGTTACTCACATTGCAATCCCCAAATTAAGGTTATATCGAACACAATGACCGATGAACCTCTGTACTCGCCGGAGGTTGGAGATGTACATACCTGCGAAGATCGGTCCGGTGGTGCTTGACGGTGGTGCGTCGGGGACGGGGGAGAACTCGGCGGGGAGAATGGTGGCGCGGCCCAAGACGGCGGCGCGGAGAGGGGCGACGGTGCGGTCATCGAACCTCGGCAGACAGTATTTTGTATATATATATGAGAAGAAGAATAAAGTCTGGTCGAATGAGGCAGCGCGACCGGCAGAGTACAACCGAAGGCTACTAGTGCTACCTTGGAGTATTGTAGTAATATAACATAATAAAAATAATGGCCTTGTTTAAACCACTCTTGTCAGTGTGGCATCGCGTCCAAATTTAATGCATTCTGTGGAAATCGGAATAATGCTGTAAAAACTCTCATACTAGTGTGGTATATAGCATGCACCGACACTTTTCAACAAAATGTCGTCTCCATTTCATAGGAGACTGCTTGCACACTGGGATACGATGCTGACATGACGAAGGGCGCAGAAGTATTTTGGAGTATTTCATTCGAGCAGATCGGGGCGACGGTGCGTCTTTGGAGGGAATACCGTGTGGTGTGTCTTTGGAGGGAATACCGTACGTACTTAGGAGTATTTCATTCGAGCAGACTGCTTGCACACTGGGATACGATGCTGACATGACGAAGGGCGCAGAAGTTTGCGAAAATGGTTGTACTACCATCCGACCATTAGTATAATCGAGCAGCCTAGTATAATCATTGCGCGATAGCTTACACGAGAAGGAAAAGAGCCGAACAGCTGTGGATAATAAAAGCATTTGGCTCTTCGAGGATCCTTCTTCTACTGCCTTCTCAAAGGAGTACTACTATTGTAATCTTTTTTTGTTTTTCTGGGACCTTCGGGTCCCTTCCCCGTTGAAAAGTGAAGTGTTTCGAATACATTCATATGCCTATGTTTCTATTTTTACAAGCAAATAAATAACAAAGGATGACTCAATGCACAAGTTGATCTCATTTTGAAATTTTTTTAAACTTCTTCTATTGTATTCAAATTTGATTAGAAGGAGTCGATCGATTGTACATGCCAATCGTATAGCTTGGTGGGTGGATTGGCATTTGAAGTTTGGTCATTGTGTTCTTGTTTGTTACCACCCTCGCAAGGCACGTCCAAGTATTTCCTGTCAGAATTTATGGCATGTATGTAGTTAAATAACCTACATTATTTTAATTATGAGTTTAATTACTAGGCAAAAGCTTAAAAATCCATATATAGTTGCAGATTAAGATGAACAAATCCTTGAACCTATATCTACAAAATTGATGGCACTAACACATCCTACCAAGCGGAAAGCATGTCTACCCTACTGCTTCCAAATGGTGGAATTATGACAATAATGTGCAACTGTTAAAATTTGGTAGCCCTCCTTCACAATTAACACACATCTAGCCATTTTTGTACAGTAATAAAAAAGGGAAATCATTCTTTCATGCATGCATATAATTGTTAGAATCTCTTGTTTGTGAAGTTGCTTAAAATACGATCTCTTCCAAACTTGAGGTCATATGATAACTAAAAAGTTTTGTATGGCGGGATTTTGCATCAAAGTACATGCGCACAATACTCACTTGTGGGCAGAAAGCCAAACAAACTCATATTACTAGGTTTGTATTAATGTGTTCTAGAAATTTCACCATCACACATGATTTTGTGCTTGCGTTAATTTTACTTTAAAAACTTCTTCCAAATTCAAATTTTCTTCAAACATGCCAACGGTACATGTCTACCAATTAATAATTAAGGGTACACCACACGTACTGCCTCGTAGGGTACATAAAAAATTACTATATTTTATGGCATGTACTAATTTCACATAATCTACAACTCAATGTTGAGTTTAATGATCAGCCCAGAACTAGAAAACAAATATACATATAGTTGCAAATTAACCTAGAAAAGCTCTAGTATCCTTTAAAACCCTAGAAAATGGCCATGCATGCATGCATCCTACTCATAATAATTAATTAAGGTCTCGATCTCTATACTGCTCACGAAGTTTGGAATTCTGGCAAATATGCAACTTGTTTCATTAATTTACCATGGCGAGATAGATGCATGCACATCGATCACTTAAAAAATATAAAGTTTGTAAAGGATTTGGCATCCATATATGCTCACCGGATATATAGATAAGGCCAAGCAAACACATCGAATATTTGTGAAGAAATGTTTTTGCTAGAACCTTCAAATTTTTAGATTTACATCACACACAAAGAACACACCTTTAATTTCGCCAGGTTTGTGCACTAATAAAGTACTCCTACAGTACTAGAAATTGGATTGTTCTACTCCGGAGTGATATGCTCACCGGAGTATTTTTGGATCTTAGCTGGAGCGGCGTTTGGCGGTTGCACGAAGCCGTGCTGGATGTTAAGCCTGTCGAGGCACGCCTGGTGGAAAGCGTGCGCCACCTTAGCCTCATCGGCGCGCCGCTGCAATGCTGCGTCCCTGGGATTTGCAGCCGCCGCATTCTTAGCCTGCACGAAAGCTTGCAGAGCATCCCGGCATCTATAGAGTGCCGGGAACATCACGTTATATACGAGCTCCTTGGCGGTGTTGCTCCTGCAAAGGGCGTCGCCGTGATGCGCTTCGAAAGAACGGCCTGGCTCCACGGCCGGCACCGCCTGAAGTGCGGTCGGATTAGGCGGCTGGCCACGGGAGCTCCCTGCCTCCGCATCGTTCGCGCCGGCCGGGAAGGGGATCTCACCTGCTGGCAAAGAAAACCATGCGGCATGCGCGGGCGGAAAAGCCGGCCAGGGCCGAGCGGGCGTCGCATGCGGGGTTGCGTGGGAGATCCCTGCCTCTGCATCCATCGGCCCGCACGGGAAGCGGCTGGCGAGGGGCTCCACGGCCAGCGCCGCCGCCGCGGGCTGAACAACCGGCCAGTGCAGAGCGGGCGGGTTATGCCTTGGTGCGCGATGGACGAAGCGAAGGCGGCGCTGATGCTCCGCTTCCTCGTCGGTGGTAGGACTACGCGCGCGGCGACCAGAGCCAAGTCGGAAGGCCATAGATATGTCGATTGGTCACTTAAGCTGGAGAGGTTCTCTTACCATTTCGGAGAAGCGGAGTAAGAGGAAGTTGTTGCTTATACGGGTTCACTGCCACGTTGGGTTAAGAGGGGCAAAGTTGGTCAATGCCTAGGAAGTTGGAATCGTTTTGGCCCCAATTTTTTAATTACCTTGCGGTTCATCTCTCGGTCTCTCCCACCTCTTCACTATCCCTCCCCTTGCCTCCTTTCATGCTTCATCGTAGTGCATCTTGTTTTTCTAGCACCTTCACAAAAATCATACACATTTGGCCGATTCTGTCATTGTGTGCACTAATAAAGTAAAAAATCCATTATATGTGAATAAACGTTTAATACACTAGCTCGCAAAGATGTTTCTCAAGGCGATATGCACAATGCCTGCCAAAAATGGGTCATGATAACTAAATTTCGTGTTAATTTTTGCATGACATGTACTCACTTGTGTATGAAGCCAAGCAAACTCATAATCTATACCAAAAAAATGTGAAAGAGTTCTTTTTAGTATCCTTCATACATGGGGTTCCTATTTTTACTTTCTATTTTTACTAGTTACAAGTACTCATGCATGAAAACTTTTGAAAATATGTGCATTTTGGGCTGTGTGGAGACATGGTACAATAATATATTCAAGTTGATATACAAAGTCTAGACATATTCAAACTAGACAAATAATGTATCTAACCCCCTAACCCTAAACTCTGTCTTATGAAGTCAAGCATGCATGAAGAGAATTGGTTTTGGGTTTCAAACATGGAAATTTCAAAATCATCCCAAAAGCTTCATTTTAGAGCGACTAAGAAGGATCCAGGCTTACCTTTCCATTTTCATGTTTTAAACTTGTTTAAATCTTGGTCAAATCCTAGATTTGACCAAGATTCAAATGGGCATAAAATAAAAAAATGAAAAAATGAAAAACCAAAGCGCACATAGTCTTCTTATATGTCATATAGTAAGCATTAAAGTTGGTAAACAAGGTCTAGACATATTCAAACTAGACAAATCATGTATCTACCCCTAACCCCTAAACTCTGTCTTATGACGAAGTCAAGCATGAAGATTAAGTGGTTTTGGGTTTCAAACATGGAAATTTCAAAAACCTCCCAAAAACTTCATTTTAGGGTGACTAAGAAGGATACAGGCTTCCCTTTTCATTTTCATGTTCTATACTTGTTTAAATCTTGGTCAAACCTAGGATTTGACCAAGATTCAAATGTGCATCAAAATTCCAAAAAAATCAGAAAAATGAAAAACCAAAGCACATAGTTTTCTTATGTCATATAGTAAGCATTAAAGTTGATAAACAAGGGTCTAGACATATTCAAACAAGAAAAATCATGTATCTACCCCCTAACCCTAAACTTTGTCTTATGTAGTCAAGCATGAAGAGAAGTGGTTTTGGGTTTCAAATATGGAAATTTCAAAAACCTATCAAAAGCTTCATTTTAGAGTGACTAAGAAGGATCCATGCTTACCTTTTCATTTTCATATTTGAAACTTGTTTAAATCATTGTCAAACCTAGGATTTGACCAAGATTTAAATGGGCATAAAATTAAAAAAATCGGAAAAATGAAAAACAAAAGCACATAGTCTTCTTATGTCACATATATATATATAGTAAGCATTCAAAAGTTGATAAACAAGGTCTTGCTAGACATATTCAAATAAGACAAATCATGTATCTACCCCTCTAACCCTAAACTCTGTCTTATGAAGTCAAGCATGAAGAGAAGTGGTTTTAGGTTTCAAACATGGAAATTTCAAAAACCTCCCAAAAACTTCATTTTAGAGTGACTAAGAAGGATACATGTTTCCCTTTTCATTTTCATGTTTTAAACTTGTTTAAATCTTGGTCAAACCTTGGATTTGACCAAGATACAAATGGGCACAAAAAAATGAAAAACAAAAAGCACATAGTGTTCTTATGTCATATCGTAAGCATTGAAGTTGATAAACAAGGTCTAGATATATCCAAACCAGACAAATCATGTATGTACCCCGTGTCGATCTTATGAAGTCTAGCATGAAGAAAAGTCGTTTTGGCCGGGTTTCAAACATGGAAATTTCAAGAACATCCCAAAAGCTTCATTTTAGAGCGACTAAGAAGGATCCAGGCTTACCTTTCCATTTTCATGATTTAAACTTGTTTAAATCTTGGTCAAATCTTGCTCAAGCATGAAGATAAGTGGTTTTGGGTTTCAAACATGGAAATTTCAATAAACCTCCCAAAAACTTCATTTTAGGGTGACTAAGAAGGATACAGGCTTCCCTTTTCATTTTCATGTTCTATATATACTTGTTTAAATCTTGGTCAAACCTAGGATTTGACCAAGATTCAAATGTGCATCAAAATTCTAAAAAAATCAGAAAAATGAAAAACCAAAGCACATAGTCTTCTTATGTCATATAGTAAGCATTAAAGTTGATAAACATGGTCTAGACATATTCAAACCATACAAATCATGTATCTACCCCTAACCCCTAAACTATGTCTTATGAAGTCAAGCATGAAGAGAAGTGGTTTTGGGTTTCAAACATGGAAATTTCAAAAACCCCAAAAACTTCATTTTAGAGTGACTAAGAAGGATACATGCTTCCCTTTTCATTTTCATGTTTTAAACTTGTTTAAATTTTGGTCAAACCTAGGATTTGATAAACATGGTCTAGACATATTCAAACCAGACAAATCATGTATCTACCCCCTATCGACCCTAAACTTCGTCTTATGAAGTCAAGCATGAAGAGAAGTGGTTTTGGGTTTCAAACATGGAAATTTCAAAAACCTCCCAAAATTAAAGCTTCATTTTAGAGTGACTAGTTAAGAAGGATCCAGGCTTACCTTTTCATTTTCATGTTTTAAACTTGTTTAAATCTTGGTCAAACCTAGGATTTGACCAATATTCAAATGGGCATAAAATAAAAAATAAATAAAATAAAAAACCAAAGCACATAGTCTTCTTATGTCATATAGTAAGCATTCAAGTTCATAAACAAGGTCTAGACATATTCAAACCAGACAAATCATGTACCCCCTAACCCTAAACTTTGTCTTAATTATATATGAAGTCAAGCATGAAGCAGAGAAGTGTGGTTTTGGGTTTCAAACATGGAAATTTCAAAAACCTCCCAAAAAGCTTCATTTTAATTAGACCGGCTGGTTAATTAAGAAGGATCCATGATTAATTACCTTTTCATTGTCATGTTTTAAACTTGTTTAAATCTTGGTGAACCTAGGATTTGACCAAGATTCAAATGGGCATAACAATTCAGAAAAAAATCGAAAGAATGAAAAACCAAAGCACATAGCCTTCTTATGTCATATAGTAAGCATTCAAATTTATAAACATGGTCTAGACATATTCAAACCAGAAAAATCATGTATCTACCCCTAACCCTAAACTCTGTCTTATGAAGTCAAGCATGAACAGAAGTACGGTGGTTTTGGGTTTCAAACATGGTAAATTCAAGAACCTCCCAAAAGCTTCATTTTAGAGTTACTAAGAGAAAGATCCAGACTTAATTACCTTATCATTTTCACATGTTAAACTTGTTTAAATCTTGCTCAACAAACCTAGGATTTTACCAAGATTCTCAAATGGGCATAAAAATCAAAAAATGAAATACCAATGCACATAGTCCTCTTAAGTCATAAAGTAAGCATTCAAGTTGATAAACAAGGTCTAGACATATTCAAACAAGACAAATCATGTATCTACCCCCTATCGACCCTAAACTTCGTCTTATGAAGTCAAGCATGAAGAGAAGTGGTTTTGGGTTTCAAACATGGAAATTTCAAAAACCTCCCAAAATTCAGCTTCATTTTAGAGCGACTAAGAAGGATCGATGCTTACCTTTTCATTTCCATGTTTTAAACTTATTTAAATCTTGGTCAAACCTAGCTAGGATTTGACCAAGATTCAAATGGGCATAAAAATTCAGACAAAAAATCTAAAGAATGAAAAACCAAAGCACATAGCCTTCTTAATTATGTCATATAGTAAACACTCAAGTTGATAAACAAGCTATGTCTAGACATATTCAAACCAGAAAAATCATGTGTATATCTACCCCTAACCCTAAACTCTGTCTTATGAAGTCAATCATGAAGAGAATTGGTTTTGGGTTTCAAACATGGAAATTTCAAGTACGTCCCAAAAGCTTCATATATTTTAGAGTGACTAATTAAGAAGGATCTTGGCTTACGTTTTCATTTTCATGCTTGAAACTTGTTTAAATCTTGGTTGAACCTAGGATTTGACCAGAATCAAATGTGCATAAAATTCTTAAAAAAAAATAGAAAAATGAAAAACAAAAGCACATGGTCTTCTTATGTCATATAGTAAGCATTCAAGTTGATAAACAAGGTTTAGACATATTCAAACCAGACAAATCATGTATCTACCCCCTAACCCTAAACTCGGTCTTATGAAGTCTAGCATGAGGAGAAGTCGTTTTGGGTTTCAAACGTTTAAGCCAAAAGCCCCATTTCAAATATTTCAAACTTATTCAAATTTGGTTCAAATTTGAAAGACACACAAGTTATAGCACACATAGTGCATACATTCTCACACATACTGCACTAGATGCTAACCCGGCCTATAGTTTGAGGCCATTGGATGAGGTCGAAAAAATCTTGGATTAGAAATGGGGTTGTTCGAACCCCGTAGTTGGATTTTTTGAACCTTGATCTGTAGTACTGGGCAAAACCCTAGTTTAACCTATTTAATTATAGATTCGTAGGTCGATTTTTCTACCTTTTTATTATTACTATGCAGCACATGTGTGTTTGCCCGTCGAGTGAAACTCGGAGGAAGAGGGATCACTCGGAAGGAGAGAAGAAGGGAGAGAATTATGGTGTCTCCCCTTTTTCGGTGATGATGTTGACTTTTGTGCAGGGTTTGTCGGTGAGCAGGAGGTGCGAGCGAGAGCGAGCGAGTCGAGCGAGGCCGAGAATGAGAGAGATTTGTTTTTTTGTGTGAGAGGGACGACCGAAGGATCCAGAAGGACCCACAGACTTCCAATACGCATCCTGATGCGTCTTCTCTTGACAAAGAAAATGGCTGGGAGTTTGCGTACCTATTGCACGTGACTTGTGCTCACTGAAGTGTGGGACCTCACGCATGGGCACCACACGTAAGTGACAGACCTGTTGGTGTAAAAACTCGGTTGATTATTATAGTGCATTAGAACAAAGTTTCCTATGGATTCAAGGGTAGGAAATCCAAGTTAACTCATTTACATGACATTATTTTTTCCATGAAGCAAAGTTAACGCACCTATCAATTGGTACATTTTGGAGTGACTAAGAAGGATCCAGGCTTACTTATTCGTTTTCACGTGTACAACTTGTCTAAATCTTGGTCAAACAAAATTGGCAGAAAATTCAAAAAAAAAACAGAAAATTGAAAAACCAAAGCACATAGTCTTCTTATGTCATGTAGTAAGCATTAAAGTTGATAAACAAGGTCTAGACATATTCAAACCATACAAATCATGTATCTACCCGCTAACCCCTAAACTATGTCTTAAGAAGTCAAGAATGAGAAGTGGTTTTGGGTTTCAAACATGGAAATTTCAAAAACCTCCCAAAACTTCATTTTAGGGTGACTAAGAAGGATACAGGCTTCCCTTTTCATTTTCATGTTCTATACTTGTTTAAATCTTGGTCAAACCTATGATTTGACCAAGATTCAAATGGGCACAAAAAAATAAAAAAAGCACATAGTGTTCTTATGTCATATCGTAAGCATTCAAGTTGATAAACAAGGTCTAGATATATCCAAATTAACCAGACAAATCATGTATCTACCCCCTATCGACCTAAACTTGTCTTATGAAGTCAAGCATGAAGAGAAGTGGTTTTGGGTTTCAAACATGGAAATTTCAAAAACCTCCCAAAATTCAGCTTCATTTTAGAGCGACTAAGAAGGATCGATGCTTACCTTTTCATTTCCATGTTTTAAACTTATTTAAATCTTGGTCAAACCTAGCTAGGATTTGACCAAGATTCAAATGGGCATAAAAATTCAGACAAAAAATCTAAAGAATGAAAAACCAAAGCACATAGCCTTCTTAATTATGTCATATAGTAAACACTCAAGTTGATAAACAAGGTCTAGACATATTCAAACCAGAAAAATCATGTGTATATCTACCCCTAACCCTAAACTCTGTCTTGTGAAGTCAATCTCTAGGATTTGACCAAGATTCAAATGGGCATAAAATAAAAAAACAGAAAAATGAAAAACCAAAGCGCACATAGTCTTCTTATATGTCATATAGTAAGCATTAAAGTTGATAAACAAGGTCTGGACATATTCAAACTAGCTAGACAAATCATGTATCTACCCCCTAACCCCTAAACTCTGTCTTATGACGAAGTCAAGCATGAAGATAAGTGGTTTTGGGTTTCAAACATGGAAATTTCAAAAACCTCCCAAAAACTTCATTTTAGGGTGACTAAGAAGGATACAGGCTTCCATATTCATTTTCATGATCTATACTTGTTTAAATCTTGGTCAAACCTAGGATTTGACCAAGATTCAAATGTGCATCAAAATTCCAAAAAAAATCAGAAAAATGAAAAACCAAAGCACATAGTTTTCTTATGTCACATACATATATATAGTAAGCATTCAAAAGTTGATAAACAAGGTCTAGCTAGACATATTCAAATAAGACAAATCATGTATCTACCCCTCTAAAACCATAAATAACTCTGTCTTATGAAGTCAAGCATGAAGAGAAGTGGTTTTTGGTTTCAAACATGGAAATTTCAAAAACCTCCCAAAATTAAAGCTTCGTTTTAGAGTGACTAGTTAAGAAGGATCCAGGCTTACCTTTTCATTTTCATGTTTTAAACTTGTTTAAATCTTGGTCAAACCTAGGATTTGACCAATATTCAAATGGGCATAAAATAAAAAAATAGATAAAATAAAAAACCAAAGCACATAGTCTTCTTATGTCATATAGTAAGCATTCAAAAGTTCATAAACAAGGTCTAGACATATTCAAACCAGACAAATCATGTACCCCCTAACCCTAAACTTTGTCTTAATTATATATGAAGTCAAGCATGAAGCAGAGAAGTGTGGTTTTGGGTTTCAAACATGGAAATTTCAAAAACCTCCCAAAAAGCTTCATTTTAATTAGACTGGCTGGTTAATTAAGAAGGATCCATGATTAATTACCTTTTCATTGTCATGTTTTAAACTTGTTTAAATCTTGGTCGAACCTAGGATTTGACCAAGATTCAAATGGGCATAACAATTCAGAAAAAAATCGAAAGAATGAAAAACCAAAGCACATAGCCTTCTTATGTCATATAGTAAGCATTCAAATTGATAAACATGGTCTAGACATATTCAAACCAGAAAAATCATGTATCTACCCCTAACCCTAAACTCTGTCTTATGAAGTCAAGCATGAACAGAAGTACGGTGGTTTTGGGTTTCAAACATGGTAAATTCAAGAACCTCCCAAAAGCTTCATTTTAGAGTTACTAAGAGAAAGATCCAGACTTAATTACCTTATCATTTTCACATGTTAAACTTGTTTAAATCTTGCTCAACAAACCTAGGATTTTACCAAGATTCTCAAATGGGCATAAAAATCAAAAAATGAAATACCAATGCACATAGTCCTCTTAAGTCATAAAGTAAGCATTCAAGTTGATAAACAAGGTCTAGACATATTCAAACAAGACAAATCATGTATCTACCCCCTATCGACCCTAAACTTCGTCTTATGAAGTCAAGCATGAAGAGAAGTGGTTTTGGGTTTCAAACATGGAAATTTCAAAAACCTCCCAAAATTCAGCTTCATTTTAGAGCGACTAAGAAGGATCGATGCTTACCTTTTCATTTCCATGTTTTAAACTTATTTAAATCTTGGTCAAACCTAGCTAGGATTTGACCAAGATTCAAATGGGCATAAAAATTCAGACAAAAAATCTAAAGAATGAAAAACCAAAGCACATAGCCTTCTTAATTATGTCATATAGTAAACACTCAAGTTGATAAACAAGCTATGTCTAGACATATTCAAACCAGAAAAATCATGTGTATATCTACCCCTAACCCTAAACTATGTCTTATGAAGTCAATCATGAAGAGAATTGGTTTTGGGTTTCAAACATGGAAATTTCAAGTACGTCCCAAAAGCTTCATATATTTTAGAGTGACTAATTAAGAAGGATCTTGGCTTACGTTTTCATTTTCATGCTTGAAACTTGTTTAAATCTTGGTTGAACCTAGGATTTGACCAGAATCAAATGTGCATAAAATTCTTAAAAAAATAGAAAAATGAAAAACAAAAGCACATGGTCTTCTTATGTCATATAGTAAGCATTCAAGTTGATAAACAAGGTTTAGACATATTCAAACCAGACAAATCATGTATCTACCCCCTAACCCTAAACTCGGTCTTATGAAGTCTAGCATGAGGAGAAGTCGTTTTGGGTTTCAAACGTTTAAGCCAAAAGCCCCATTTCAAATATTTCAAACTTATTCAAATTTGGTTCAAATTTGAAAGACACACAAGTTATAGCACACATAGTGCATACATTCTCACACATACTGATGCTAACCCGGCCTATAGTTTGAGGCCATTGGATGAGGTCGAAAAAAATCTTGGATTAGAAATGGGGTTGTTCGAACCCCGTAGTTGGATTTTTTGAACCTTGATCTGTAGTACTGGGCAAAACCCTAGTTTAACCTATTTAATTATAGATTCGTAGGTCGATTTTTCTACCTTTTATTATTACTATGCAGCACATGTGTGTTTGCCCGTCGAGTGAAACTCGGAGGAAGAGGGATCACTCGGAAGGAGAGAAGAAGGGAGAGAATTATGGTGTCTCCCCTTTTTCGGGTGATGATGTTGACTTTTTTGCAGGGTTTGTCAGTGAGCAGGAGGTGCGAGCGAGCGAGTCGAGCGAGGCCGAGAATGAGAGAGATTTGTTTTTTTGTGAGAGGGACAACCGAAGGATCCAGAAGGACCCACAGACTTCCAATACGCATCCTGATGCGTCTTCTCTTGACAAAGAAAATGGGAGTTTGCGTACTATGCACGTGACTTGTGCTCACTGAAGTGTGGGACCTCACGCATGGGCACCACACGTAAGTGACAGACCTGTTGGTGTAAAAACTCGGTTGATTATTATAGTGCATTAGAACAAAGTTTCCTGGATTCAAGGGTAGGAAATCCAAGTTAACTCATTTACATGACATTATTTTTCCATGAAGCAAAGTTAACGCACCTATCAATTGGTACATTTTGGAGTGACTAAGAAGGATCCAGACTTACTTATTCGTTTTCACGTGTACAACTTGTCTAAATCTTGGTCAAACAAAATTGGCAGAAAATTCAAAAAAACAGAAAATTGAAAAACCAAAGCACATAGTCTTCTTATGTCATGTAGTAAGCATTAAAGTTGATAAACAAGGTCTAGACATATTCAAACCATACAAATCATGTATCTACCCGCTAACCCTAAACTATGTCTTAAGAAGTCAAGAATGAAGAGAAGTGGTTTTGGGTTTCAAACATGGAAATTTCAAAAACCTCCCAAAACTTCATTTTAGGGTGACTAAGCAGGATTCCCTTTTCATTTTCATGTTCTATACTTGTTTAAATCTTGGTCAAACCTATGATTTGACCAAGATTCAAATGGGCACAAAAAAATAAAAAAAAGCACATAGTGTTCTTATGTCATATCGTAAGCATTCAAGTTGATAAACAAGGTCTAGATATATCCAAATTAACCAGACAAATCATGTATCTACCCCCTATCGACCCTAAACTTTGTCTTATGAAGTCAAGCATGAAGAGAAGTGGTTTTGGGTTTCAAACATGGAAATTTCAAAAACCTCCAAAATTCAGCTTCATTTTAGAGCGACTAAGAAGGATCGATGCTTACCTTTTCATTTCCATGTTTTAAACTTATTTAAATCTTGGTCAAACCTACCTAGGATTTGACCAAGATTCAAATGGGCATAAAAATTCAGACAAAAAATCTAAAGAATGAAAAACCAAAGCACATAGCCTTCTTAATTATGTCATATAGTAAACACTCAAGTTGATAAACAAGGTCTAGACATATTCAAACCAAAATCATGTATATTACCCTAACCCTAAATCTTTGAAGTCAAATCTAGGATTTGACCAAGATTCAAATGGGCATAAAATAAAAAAAGAAAAATGAAAAACCAAAGCGCACATAGTCTTCTTATATGTCATATAGTAAGCATTAAAGTTGATAAACAAGGTCTGGACATATTCAAACTAGCTAGACAAATCATGTATCTACCCCCTAACCCCTAAACTCTGTCTTATGACGAAGTCAAGCATGAAGATAAGTGGTTTTGGGTTTCAAACATGGAAATTTCAAAAACCTCCCAAAAACTTCATTTTAGGGTGACTAAGAAGGATACAGGCTTCCATATTCATTTTCATGATCTATACTTGTTTAATTCTTGGTCAAACCTAGGATTTGACCAAGATTCAAATGTGCATCAAAATTCCAAAAAAATCAGAAAAATGAAAAACCAAAGCACATAGTTTTCTTATGTCACATACATATATATAGTAAGCATTCAAAAGTTGATAAACAAGGTCTAGCTAGACATATTCAAATAAGACAAATCATGTATCTACCCCTCTAAAACCATAAATAACTCTGTCTTATGAAGTCAAGCATGAAGAGAAGTGGTTTTTGGTTTCAAACATGGAAATTTCAAAAACCTCCCAAAATTAAAGCTTCGTTTTAGAGTGACTAGTTAAGAAGGATCCAGGCTTACCTTTTCATTTTCATGTTTTAAACTTGTTTAAATCTTGGTCAAACCTAGGATTTGACCAATATTCAAATGGGCATAAAATAAAAAAATAGATAAAATAAAAAACCAAAGCACATATTCTTCTTATGTCATATAGTAAGCATTCAAAAGTTCATAAACAAGGTCTAGACATATTCAAACCAGACAAATCATGTACCCCTAACCCTAAACTTTGTCTTAATTATATATGAAGTCAAGCATGAAGCAGAGAAGTGTGGTTTTGGGTTTCAAACATGGAAATTTCAAAACCTCCCAAAAAGCTTCATTTTAATTAGACCGGCTGGTTAATTAAGAAGGATCCATGATTAATTACCTTTTCATTGTCATGTTTTAAACTTGTTTAAATCTTGGTCGAACCTAGGATTTGACCAAGATTCAAATGGGCATAACAATTCAGAAAAAAATCGAAAGAATGAAAAACAAAAGCACATAGCCTTCTTATGTCATATAGTAAGCATTCAAATTGATAAATATGGTCTAGACATATTCAAACTAGAAAAATCATGTATCTACCCCTAACCCTAAACTCTGTCTTATGAAGTCAAGCATGAACAGAAGTACGGTGGTTTTGGGTTTCAAACATGGTAAATTCAAGAACCTCCCAAAAGCTTCATTTTAGAGTTACTAAGAGAAAGATCCGGACTTAATTACCTTATCATTTTCACATGTTAAACTTGTTTAAATCTTGCTCAACAAACCTAGGATTTTACCAAGATTCTCAAATGGGCATAAAAATCAAAAAATGAAATACCAATGCACATAGTCCTCTTAAGTCATAAAGTAAGCATTCAAGTTGATAAACAAGGTCTAGACATATTCAAACAAGACAAATCATGTATCTACCCCCTATCGACCCTAAACTTCGTCTTATGAAGTCAAGCATGAAGAGAAGTGGTTTTGGGTTTCAAACATGGAAATTTCAAAAACCTCCCAAAATTCAGCTTCATTTTAGAGCGACTAAGAAGGATCGATGCTTACCTTTTCATTTCCATGTTTTAAACTTATTTAAATCTTGGTCAAACCCTAGGATTTGACCAAGATTCAAATGGGCATAAAAATTCAGACAAAAAATCTAAAGAATGAAAAACCAAAGCACATAGCCTTCTTAATTATGTCATATAGTAAACACTCAAGTTGATAAACAAGCTATGTCTAGACATATTCAAACCAGAAAAATCATGTGTATATCTACCCCTAACCCTAAACTCTGTCTTATGAAGTCAATCATGAAGAGAATTGGTTTTGGGTTTCAAACATGGAAATTTCAAGTACGTCCCAAAAGCTTCATATATTTTAGAGTGACTAATTAAGAAGGATCTTGGCTTACGTTTTCATTTTCATGCCTGAAACTTGTTTAAATCTTGGTTGAACCTAGGATTTGACCAGAATCAAATGTGCATAAAATTCTTAAAAAAAATAGAAAAATGAAAAACAAAAGCACATGGTCTTCTTATGTCATATAGTAAGCATTCAAGTTGATAAACAAGGTTTAGACATATTCAAACCAGACAAATCATGTATCTACCCCCTAACCCTAAACTCGGTCTTATGAAGTCTAGCATGAGGAGAAGTCGTTTTGGGTTTCAAACGTTTAAGCCAAAAGCCCCATTTCAAATATTTCAAACTTATTCAAATTTGGTTCAAATTTGAAAGACACACAAGTTATAGCACACATAGTGCATACATTCTCACACATACTGCACTAGATGCTAACCCGGCCTATAGTTTGAGGCCATTGGATGAGGTCGAAAAAAATCTTGGATTAGAAATGGGGTTGTTCGAACCCCGTAGTTGGATTTTTTGAACCTTGATCTGTAGTACTGGGCAAAACCCTAGTTTAACCTATTTAATTATAGATTCGTAGGTCGATTTTTCTACCTTTTTATTATTACTATGCACACATGTGTGTTTGCCCGTCGAGTGAAACTCGGAGGAAGAGGGATCACTCGGAAGGAGAGAAGAAGGGAGAGAATTATGGTGTCTCCCCTTTTTCGGGTGATGATGTTGACTTTTGTGCAGGGTTTGTCGAGCAGGGTGCGGCGAGCGAGCGAGCGAGCGAGTCGAGCGAGGCCGAGAATGAGAGAGATTTGTTTTTTTTTGTGAGAGGGACGACCGAAGGATCCAGAAGGACCCACAGACTTCCAATACGCATCTGATGCGTCTTCTCTTGACAAAGAAAATGGCTGGGAGTTTGCGTACCTATTGCACGTGACTTGTGCTCACTGAAGTGTGGGACCTCACGCATGGGCACCACACGTAAGTGACAGACCTGTTGGTGTAAAAACTCGGTTGATTATTATAGTGCATTAGAACAAAGTTTCCTATGGATTCAAGGGTAGGAAATCCAAGTTAACTCATTTACATGACATTATTTTTTCCATGAAGCAAAGTTAACGCACCTATCAATTGGTACATTTTGGAGTGACTAAGAAGGATCCAGGCTTACTTATTCGTTTTCACGTGTACAACTTGTCTAAATCTTGGTCAAACAAAATTGGCAGAAAATTCAAAAAAAAACAAAAATTGAAAAACCAAAGCACATAGTCTTCTTATGTCATGTAGTAAGCATTAAAGTTGATAAACAAGGTCTAGACATATTCAAACCATACAAATCATGTATCTACCCGCTAACCCCTAAACTATGTCTTAAGAAGTCAAGAATGAAGAGAAGTGGTTTTGGGTTTCAAACATGGAAATTTCAAAAACCTCCCAAAACTTCATTTTAGGGTGACTAAGAAGGATACAGGCTTCCCTTTTCATTTTCATGTTCTATACTTGTTTAAATCTTGGTCAAACCTATGATTTGACCAAGATTCAAATGGGCACAAAAAATAAAAAAAGCACATAGTGTTCTTATGTCATATCGTAAGCATTCAAGTTGATAAACAAGGTCTAGATATATCCAAATTAACTAGACAAATCATGTATCTACCCCCTATCGACCCTAAACTTCGTCTTATGAAGTCAAGCATGAAGAGAAGTGGTTTTGGGTTTCAAACATGGAAATTTCAAAAACCTCCCAAAATTCAGCTTCATTTTAGAGCGACTAAGAAGGATCGATGCTTACCTTTTCATTTCCATGTTTTAAACTTATTTAAATCTTGGTCAAACCTAGCTAGGATTTGACCAAGATTCAAATGGGCATAAAAATTCAGACAAAAAATCTAAAGAATGAAAAACCAAAGCACATAGCCTTCTTAATTATGTCATATAGTAAACACTCAAGTTGATAAACAAGGTCTAGACATATTCAAACCAGAAAAATCATGTGTATATCTACCCCTAACCCTAAACTCTGTCTTGTGAAGTCAATCTCTAGGATTTGACCAAGATTCAAATGGGCATAAAATAAAAAAACAGAAAAATGAAAAACCAAAGCGCACATAGTCTTCTTATATGTCATATAGTAAGCATTAAAGTTGATAAACAAGGTCTGGACATATTCAAACTAGCTAGACAAATCATGTATCTACCCCCTAACCCCTAAACTCTGTCTTATGACGAAGTCAAGCATGAAGATAAGTGGTTTTGGGTTTCAAACATGGAAATTTCAAAAACCTCCCAAAAACTTCATTTTAGGGTGACTAAGAAGGATACAGGCTTCCATATTCATTTTCATGATCTATACTTGTTTAAATCTTGGTCAAACCTAGGATTTGACCAAGATTCAAATGTGCATCAAAATTCAAAAAAATCAGAAAAATGAAAAACCAAGCACGTAGTTTTCTTATGTCACATACATATATATAGTAAGCATTCAAAAGTTGATAAACAAGGTCTAGCTAGACATATTCAAATAAGACAAATCATGTATCTACCCCTCTAAAACCATAAATAACTCTGTCTTATGAAGTCAAGCATGAAGAGAAGTGGTTTTTGGTTTCAAACATGGAAATTTCAAAAACCTCCCAAAATTAAAGCTTCGTTTTAGAGTGACTAGTTAAGAAGGATCCAGGCTTACCTTTTCATTTTCATGTTTTAAACTTGTTTAAATCTTGGTCAAACCTAGGATTTGACCAATATTCAAATGGGCATAAAATAAAAAAATAGATAAAATAAAAAACCAAAGCACATATTCTTCTTATGTCATATAGTAAGCATTCAAAAGTTCATAAACAAGGTCTAGACATATTCAAACCAGACAAATCATGTACCCCTAACCCTAAACTTTGTCTTAATTATATATGAAGTCAAGCATGAAGCAGAGAAGTGTGGTTTTGGGTTTCAAACATGGAAATTTCAAAAACCTCCCAAAAGCTTCATTTTAATTAGACCGGCTGGTTAATTAAGAAGGATCCATGATTAATTACCTTTTCATTGTCA
Organism: Lolium multiflorum; assembly: GCA_030979885.1. Lineage (NCBI taxonomy): Eukaryota > Viridiplantae > Streptophyta > Magnoliopsida > Poales > Poaceae > Lolium > Lolium multiflorum. Next base: position 48,033 of record JAUUTY010000597.1, on the reverse strand, counting down.
TGTTTTAAACTTGTTTAAATCTTGGTCGAACCTAGGATTTGACCAAGATTCAAATGGGCATAACAATTCAGAAAAAAATCGAAAGAATGAAAAACAAAAGCACATAGCCTTCTTATGTCATATAGTAAGCATTCAAATTGATAAACATGGTCTAGACATATTCAAACTAGAAAAATCATGTATCTACCCCTAACCCTAAACTCTGTCTTATGAAGTCAAGCATGAACAGAAGTACGGTGGTTTTGGGTTTCAAACATGGTAAATTCAAGAACCTCCCAAAAGCTTCATTTTAGAGTTACTAAGAGAAAGATCCAGACTTAATTACCTTATCATTTTCACATGTTAAACTTGTTTAAATCTTGCTCAACAAACCTAGGATTTTACCAAGATTCTCAAATGGGCATAAAAATCAAAAAATGAAATACCAATGCACATAGTCCTCTTAAGTCATAAAGTAAGCATTCAAGTTGATAAACAAGGTCTAGACATATTCAAACAAGACAAATCATGTATCTACCCCCTATCGACCCTAAACTTCGTCTTATGAAGTCAAGCATGAAGAGAAGTGGTTTTGGGTTTCAAACATGGAAATTTCAAAAACCTCCCAAAATTCAGCTTCATTTTAGAGCGACTAAGAAGGATCGATGCTTACCTTTTCATTTCCATGTTTTAAACTTATTTAAATCTTGGTCAAACCTAGCTAGGATTTGACCAAGATTCAAATGGGCATAAAAATTCAGACAAAAAATCTAAAGAATGAAAAACCAAAGCACATAGCCTTCTTAATTATGTCATATAGTAAACACTCAAGTTGATAAACAAGCTATGTCTAGACATATTCAAACCAGAAAAATCATGTGTATATCTACCCCTAACCCTAAACTCTGTCTTATGAAGTCAATCATGAAGAGAATTGGTTTTGGGTTTCAAACATGGAAATTTCAAGTACGTCCCAAAAGCTTCATATATTTTAGAGTGACTAATTAAGAAGGATCTTGGCTTACGTTTTCATTTTCATGCCTGAAACTTGTTTAAATCTTGGTTGAACCTAGGATTTGACCAGAATCAAATGTGCATAAAATTCTTAAAAAAATAGAAAAATGAAAAACAAAAGCACATGGTCTTCTTATGTCATATAGTAAGCATTAAAGTTGATAAACAAGGTCTAGACATATTCAAACCATACAAATCATGTATCTACCCGCTAACCCCTAAACTATGTCTTAAGAAGTCAAGAATGAAGAGAAGTGGTTTTGGGTTTCAAACATGGAAATTTCAAAAACCTCCCAAAACTTCATTTTAGGGTGACTAAGAAGGATACAGGCTTCCCTTTTCATTTTCATGTTCTATACTTGTTTAAATCTTGGTCAAACCTATGATTTGACCAAGATTCAAATGGGCACAAAAAAATAAAAAAAGCACATAGTGTTCTTATGTCATATCGTAAGCATTCAAGTTGATAAACAAGGTCTAGATATATCCAAATTAACCAGACAAATCATGTATCTACCCCCTATCGACCCTAAACTTCGTCTTATGAAGTCAAGCATGAAGAGAAGTGGTTTTGGGTTTCAAACATGGAAATTTCAAAAACCTCCCAAAATTCAGCTTCATTTTAGAGCGACTAAGAAGGATCGATGCTTACCTTTTCATTTCCATGTTTTAAACTTATTTAAATCTTGGTCAAACCTAGCTAGGATTTGACCAAGATTCAAATGGGCATAAAAATTCAGACAAAAAATCTAAAGAATGAAAAACCAAAGCACATAGCCTTCTTAATTATGTCATATAGTAAACACTCAAGTTGATAAACAAGGTCTAGACATATTCAAACCAGAAAAATCATGTGTATATCTACCCCTAACCCTAAACTCTGTCTTGTGAAGTCAATCTCTAGGATTTGACCAAGATTCAAATGGGCATAAAATAAAAAAACAGAAAAATGAAAAACCAAAGCGCACATAGTCTTCTTATATGTCATATAGTAAGCATTAAAGTTGATAAACAAGGTCTGGACATATTCAAACTAGCTAGACAAATCATGTATCTACCCCTAACCCCTAAACTCTGTCTTATGACGAAGTCAAGCATGAAGATAAGTGGTTTTGGGTTTCGAACATGGAAATTTCAAAAACCTCCCAAAAACTTCATTTTAGGGTGACTAAGAAGGATACAGGCTTCCATATTCATTTTCATGATCTATACTTGTTTAAATCTTGGTCAAACCTAGGATTTGACCAAGATTCAAATGTGCATCAAAATTCCAAAAAAATCAGAAAAATGAAAAACCAAAGCACATAGTTTTCTTATGTCACATACATATATATAGTAAGCATTCAAAAGTTGATAAACAAGGTCTAGCTAGACATATTCAAATAAGACAAATCATGTATCTACCCTCTAAAACCATAAATAACTCTGTCTTATGAAGTCAAGCATGAAGAGAAGTGGTTTTGGTTTCAAACATGGAAATTTCAAAAACCTCCCAAAATTAAAGCTTCGTTTTAGAGTGACTAGTTAAGAAGGATCCAGGCTTACCTTTTCATTTTCATGTTTTAAACTTGTTTAAATCTTGGTCAAACCTAGGATTTGACCAATATTCAAATGGGCATAAAATAAAAAATAGATAAAATAAAAAACCAAAGCACATATTCTTCTTATGTCATATAGTAAGCATTCAAAAGTTCATAAACAAGGTCTAGACATATTCAAACCAGACAAATCATGTACCCCCTAACCCTAAACTTTGTCTTAATTATATATGAAGTCAAGCATGAAGCAGAGAAGTGTGGTTTTGGGTTTCAAACATGGAAATTTCAAAAACCTCCCAAAAAGCTTCATTTTAATTAGACCGGCTGGTTAATTAAGAAGGATCCATGATTAATTACCTTTTCATTGTCATGTTTTAAACTTGTTTAAATCTTGGTCGAACCTAGGATTTGACCAAGATTCAAATGGGCATAACAATTCAGAAAAAAATCGAAAGAATGAAAAACAAAAGCACATAGCCTTCTTATGTCATATAGTAAGCATTCAAATTGATAAACATGGTCTAGACATATTCAAACTAGAAAAATCATGTATCTACCCCTAACCCTAAACTCTGTCTTATGAAGTCAAGCATGACAGAAGTACGGTGGTTTTGGGTTTCAAACATGGTAAATTCAAGAACCTCCCAAAAGCTTCATTTTAGAGTTACTAAGAGAAAGATCCGGACTTAATTACCTTATCATTTTCACATGTTAAACTTGTTTAAATCTTGCTCAACAAACCTAGGATTTTACCAAGATTCTCAAATGGGCATAAAAATCAAAAAATGAAATACCAATGCACATAGTCCTCTTAAGTCATAAAGTAAGCATTCAAGTTGATAAACAAGGTCTAGACATATTCAAACAAGACAAATCATGTATCTACCCCCTATCGACCCTAAACTTCGTCTTATGAAGTCAAGCATGAAGAGAAGTGGTTTTGGGTTTCAAACATGGAAATTTCAAAAACCTCCCAAAATTCAGCTTCATTTTAGAGCGACTAAGAAGGATCGATGCTTACCTTTTCATTTCCATGTTTTAAACTTATTTAAATCTTGGTCAAACCTAGCTAGGATTTGACCAAGATTCAAATGGGCATAAAAATTCAGACAAAAAATCTAAAGAATGAAAAACCAAAGCACATAGCCTTCTTAATTATGTCATATAGTAAACACTCAAGTTGATAAACAAGGTCTAGACATATTCAAACCAGAAAAATCATGTGTATATCTACCCCTAACCCTAAACTCTGTCTTATGAAGTCAATCATGAAGAGAATTGGTTTTGGGTTTCAAACATGGAAATTTCAAGTACGTCCCAAAAGCTTCATATATTTTAGAGTGACTAATTAAGAAGGATCTTGGCTTACGTTTTCATTTTCATGCTTGAAACTTGTTTAAATCTTGGTTGAACCTAGGATTTGACCAGAATCAAATGTGCATAAAATTCTTAAAAAAAATAGAAAAATGAAAAACAAAAGCACATGGTCTTCTTATGTCATATAGTAAGCATTCAAGTTGATAAACAAGGTTTAGACATATTCAAACCAGACAAATCATGTATCTACCCCCTAACCCTAAACTCGGTCTTATGAAGTCTAGCATGAGGAGAAGTCGTTTTGGGTTTCAAACGTTTAAGCCAAAAGCCCCATTTCAAATATTTCAAACTTATTCAAATTTGGTTCAAATTTGAAAGACACACAAGTTATAGCACACATAGTGCATACATTCTCACACATACTGCACTAGATGCTAACCCGGCCTATAGTTTGAGGCCATTGGATGAGGTCGAAAAAAATCTTGGATTAGAAATGGGGTTGTTCGAACCCCGTAGTTGGATTTTTTGAACCTTGATCTGTAGTACTGGGCAAAACCCTAGTTTAACCTATTTAATTATAGATTCGTAGGTCGATTTTTCTACCTTTTTATTATTACTATGCAGCACATGTGTGTTTGCCCGTCGAGTGAAACTCGGAGGAAGAGGGATCACTCGGAAGGAGAGAAGAAGGGAGAGAATTATGGTGTCTCCCCTTTTTCGGGTGATGATGTTGACTTTTGTGCAGGGTTTGTCAGTGAGCAGGAGGTGCGAGCGAGCGAGCGTCGAGCGAGGCCGAGAATGAGAGAGATTTGTTTTTTTTGTGAGAGGGACCGAAGGATCCAGAAGGACCCACAGACTTCCAATACGCATCCCGATGCGTCTTCTCTTGACAAAGAAAATGGCTGGGAGTTTGCGTACCTATTGCACGTGACTTGTGCTCACTGAAGTGTGGGACCTCACGCATGGGCACCACACGTAAGTGACAGACCTGTTGGTGTAAAAACTCGGTTGATTATTATAGTGCATTAGAACAAAGTTTCCTATGGATTCAAGGGTAGGAAATCCAAGTTAACTCATTTACATGACATTATTTTTTCCATGAAGCAAAGTTAACGCACCTATCAATTGGTACATTTTGGAGTGACTAAGAAGGATCCAGGCTTACTTATTCGTTTTCACGTGTACAACTTGTCTAAATCTTGGTCAAACAAAATTGGCAGAAAATTCAAAAAAAAAAAGAAAAACCAAAGCACATAGTCTTCTTATGTCATGTAGTAAGCATTAAAGTTGATAAACAAGGTCTAGACATATTCAAACCATACAAATCATGTATCTACCCCTAACCCCTAAACTATGTCTTATGAAGTCAAGAATGAAGAGAAGTGGTTTTGGGTTTCAAACATGGAAATTTCAAAAACCTCCCAAAACTTCATTTTAGGGTGACTAAGAAGGATACATGCTTCCCTTTTCATTTTCATGTTCTATACTTGTTTAAATCTTGGTCAAACCTATGATTTGACCAAGATTCAAATGGGCACAAAAAATAAAAAAAGCACATAGTGTTCTTATGTCATATCGTAAGCATTCAAGTTGATAAACAAGGTCTAGATATATCCAAATTAACCAGACAAATCATGTATCTACCCCCTATCGACCCTAAACTTCGTCTTATGAAGTCAAGCATGAAGAGAAGTGGTTTTGGGTTTCAAACATGGAAATTTCAAAAACCTCCCAAAATTCAGCTTCATTTTAGAGCGACTAAGAAGGATCGATGCTTACCTTTTCATTTCCATGTTTTAAACTTATTTAAATCTTGGTCAAACCTAGCTAGGATTTGACCAAGATTCAAATGGGCATAAAAATTCAGACAAAAAATCTAAAGAATGAAAAACCAAAGCACATAGCCTTCTTAATTATGTCATATAGTAAACACTCAAGTTGATAAACAAGGTCTAGACATATTCAAACCAGAAAAATCATGTGTATATCTACCCCTAACCCTAAACTCTGTCTTGTGAAGTCAATCTCTAGGATTTGACCAAGATTCAAATGGGCATAAAATAAAAAAACAGAAAAATGAAAAACCAAAGCGCACATAGTCTTCTTATATGTCATATAGTAAGCATTAAAGTTGATAAACAAGGTCTGGACATATTCAAACTAGCTAGACAAATCATGTATCTACCCCCTAACCCCTAAACTCTGTCTTATGACGAAGTCAAGCATGAAGATAAGTGGTTTTGGGTTTCAAACATGGAAATGTCTAGACCTTGTTTACCAACTTGAGTGCTTACTATATGACATAAGAAGGCTATATGCTTTGGTTTTTCATTTTTTTTGAAATTTTATGCCCATTTGAATCTTGATCAAATCCTAGGTACAGTTTGACCAAGATTTGAACAATTTTAAAACATGAAAATAAAAGGTAAGCCCAACCTGGATCCTTTAGTCACTCTAAAATGAAGCTTTTGGGGGTTCTTGAAATTTCCAAGTTTGAAACCCAAAACCACTTCTCTTCATGCTTGACTACATAAGGCAGAGTTTAGGGTTAGGGGTAGATACATGATTTTTCTTGTTTGAATATCTAGACCTTGTTTATATCAACTTTAATGCTAACTATATGACATAAGAAATTTTTATTTTCTGATTTTTTTATTTTGATGCACATTTGAATCTTTGTCAAATCCTAGGTTTAATTTGAACAAGTTTAAAACAAGAAAAAAGGGGAGACACCATAATTCTCTCCCTTCTTCTCTCCTTCCGAGTGATCCCTCTTCCTCCGAGTTTCACTCGACGGGCAAACACACATGTGCTGCATAGTAATAATAAAAAAGTAGAAAAATCGACCTACGAATCTATGATTAAATAGGTTAAACTAGGGTTTTGCCCACTACTACAGATCAAGTTCAAAAATATCCAACTACTAGTTCGATTTTGGGCTACTAATATAAAATTAAAATAAGTTGAACTAGTATTCCTCTAAAAAATCATTTTGGTATGCATTGTTTGATACTTTTCATAGCTATAGTGCATCACAAATTTATGATTTCATGCTTTGCTTTGCCAATTTCGATTTTTTCTAACCACCTTCTCTTTGATTTCAAATTTAGGTCAAACTATCGATGCCTACTATGTGTTCTACTTGAATTGGATGCAGCGTGCGCACATGTTTTGCCATTGTTCTGGGCTTCCACACATCTTTGGGGCATCCAAGTATTTAAGTTACCTTGTTTTTTTGAATTGTAATTCATACCCTTCCTCCCAATTTTTATGCCCATTTGAATCTTGGTCAAATCCTAAGTTTGACCAAGATTTGAACAAGTTTGAAAATGAAAAGGTAAGGCCTGAATCCTTCTTAGTCACTCAAAAATGAGAAGCTTTTGGGAGTTTTTGAAATTTCCATGTTTCAAACCCAAAACCACTTCTCTTCATGCTTGACTTCATAAGACAGTTTAGGGTTAGGGGTAGATACATGATTTGTCTAGTTTGTTGTTTAGACCTTGTTTATCAACTTGAATGCTTACTATATGACATAATAATACTATATGCTTTGGTTTTTCATTTTTTTTTTGAAATTTTATGCCCATTTGAATCTTGATCAAATCCTAGGTACGGTTTGACCAAGATTTGAACAATTTTAAAACATGAAAATAAAAGGTAAGCCCAACCTGGATCCTTTAGTCACTCTAAAATGAAGCTTTTGGGGGGTTCTTGAAATTTCCAAGTTTGAAACCCAAAACCACTTCTCTTCATGCTTGACTACATAAGATAGAGTTTAGGGTTAGGGGTAGATACATGATTTTTCTTGTTTGAATATATCTAGACCTTGTTTATATCAACTTTAATGCTAACTATATGACATAAGAAAACTATGTGCTTTGGTTTTTAATTTTTCTGATTTTTTTATTTTGATGCACATTTGAATCTTTGTCAAATCCTAGGTTTGACCAAGATTTAAACAAGTATAAAACATGAAAATGAAAAGGGAAGCCTGTATCCTTTCTTAGTCACTCTAAAATGAAGTTTTTGGGATGTTCTTGAAATTTTCATGTTTGAAACCCAAAACCACTTCTCTTCATGCTTGACTTCATAAGATAGAGTTTTTAGGGGCTAGGGGATAGATACATGATTTGCCTAGGTTTGAATATGCATGTCCAAACCTTGTTTATCAACTTGAATGCTTACTATATGACATAAGAAGACTATATGCTTTTGTTTTTCATTTTTCTGATTTTTTTTAAAATTTTATGCCCATTTGAATCTTTTGGTCAAATCCTTGGTTTAATTTGACACGGATTTAAACAAGTTTAAAATATGAAAATGAAAAGGTGGTAAGCAGGCATGGATCCTTCTTATATATATTAGTCACTCTAAAATGAAGCTTTTGGGAGGTTTTTGAAATTTCCATGTTTGAAACCCAAAACCACTTCTCTTCATGTTGTTGACTTCATAAGATAGAGTTTAGGGGTTAGGGGTATAGATACATGATTTGTCTTGTTTGAATATGTGTCTAGACCTTGTTTATCAACTTTAATGCTTACTATATGACATAAGAACACTATGTGCTTTAATTTGGTTTTTAATTTTTTAAATTTTGATGCACATTTTGAATCTTGGTCAAATCCTAGGTTTGACCGAGATTTGAACAAGTTTAAAACAAGAAAATAAAAGGTAAGCCCGCCAGACTGGATCCTTCTTAGTCACTCTATAATGAAGCTTTTAGGGGGGTTGTTGAAAATGTAAGCATGTATCCTTCTTAGTACGTCACACCACAATGCTTTTGGGAGGGTTTTTGAAATGTCCATGTTTGAAACCCAAAACGACTTCTCTTCGTGCTTGACTTCATAATTAAGACAAAGTTTAGGGTTAGGGGTAGATACATGATTTTTCTGGTTTGAATATGTCTAGACTTTGTTTATCAACTAGCTTGAGTGCTTACTATATGGCATATATAAGAAGCTAGGCTATGTGCTTTGGTTTTTTCTTTTTTTTGAATTTTTATGCCCATTTGAATCTTGGTCAAATCCTAGGTACGTACGGTTTGACCAAGATTTGAACATGTTTAAAACATGAAAATTAAAATGTAAGCATGGATCCTTCTTAGTCACTCTAAAATGAAGCTTTTGGGAGGTTTTTGAAATTTCCATGTTTGAAACCCAAAACCACTTCTCTTCATGCTTGGCTTATAAGATAGAGTTTAGGGTTTGGGGTAGTGATGTCTGTTCCCCTCCTTTCCTTAGACAGTGTTGGGCCTCCAAGTGCAGAGGTTTGTAGAACAGTGCAAGTTTTCCCTTAAGTGGATCACCCAAGGTTTATCGAACTCAGAGGAAGAGGTCAAAGATATCCCTCTCATGCAACCCTGCAACCACAAAGCAAGAAGTCTCTTGTGTCCCCAACACACCAAATAGGTGCACTAGTTCGGCGAAGAGATAGTGAAATACGGTGGTATGAATATGTATGAGCAGTAGCAACGGTGCCAGAAAATAGCTTCTGGCGTGTAGTTGATGGTGGTAGTATTGCAAGTAGTAACGCAGTAAACAGTAAACAAGCAGTAGTAACTCAGCAGTATTTAGGAACAAGGCCTAGGGATTAGACTTTCACTAGTGGACACTCTCAACATTGATCACATAACAGAATAGATAAATGCATACTCTACACTTTTGTTGGATGATGAACACATTGCGTAGGATTACACGAACCCTCAATGCCGGAGTTAACAAGCTCCACAATAATGCTCATATTTTAGTAACCTTTAGTGTAAGATAGATCAAAAGACTAAACCAAGTACTAGCATAGCATGCACACTGTCACCTTCATGCATATGTAGGAGGAATAGATCACATCAATATTATCATAGCAATAGTTAACTTCGCAATCTACAAGAGATCATGATCATAGCATAAACCAAGTACTAACACGGTGCACACACTGTCACCCTTGCACACGTGCAGGAGGAATAAAACTACTTTAATAACATTGCTAGAGTAGCACATAGATAAATTGTGATACGATGCACATTGCAATCATAAAGAGATATAAATAAGCACTTCACTACGCTCTTCAACAGTGAATAAGTACTTCGTGAAATATAGCCTAAGAGACCCACACGGTGCACACACTGTCACCTTTACACACGTGGGACAAGGAGTCTCCGGAGATCACATAAGTAAAACCCACTTGACTAGCATAATGACATCTAGATTACAAGCATCATCATATGAATCTCAATCATGTAAGGCAGCTCATGAGATTATTGTATTGAACTACATAGGAGAGAGATGAACCACATAGCTACCGGTACAGCCCCGAGCCTCGATGGAGAACTACTCCCTCCTCATGGGAGCAGCAGCGGTGATGAAGATGGCGGTGGAGATGGCAGCGTGTCGATGGAGATTCCGGGGGCACTTCCCCGCTCCGGCGGCGTGCAGAGACTCCTGTCCCCCGGATCTTGGCTTCGCGATGGCGGCGGCTCTGGAAGGTTCGCGTACGTGGCTTCCTCCGTAAGGGTTTCGATGCGGGGGCTTTTTATAGGCGAAGAGGCGGCGCGGGAGGGTCAAAGGCGACGACACCATAGGGTGGCGCGGGCCGGCCAGCCGCGCCACCCTATCATCAGGGCCCACCGGGGCCCCTGCAGTGGCTCGGGTGTTCTGGATGCTTAGGGCAAAATAGGAACCAGGCGTTGATTTCGTCCAATTCGAGAATATTTCGTTACTAAGATTTCTGAAACCAAAAACAGCGAAAACAGGCGACTTCGGCATCTTGTTAATAGGTTAGTTCCAGAAAATGCATAAATATGACATAAAGTGTGTATAAAACATGTAGGTATTGTCATAAAACAAGCATGGAACATAAGAAATTATCGATACGTTGGAGACGTATCGGCATCCCCAAGCTTAGTTGCTCGTCCGAGCAGGTAAAGCGATAACAAAGATAATTTCTGAAGTGACATGCTACCAACATAATCTTGATCCAATAATGATGTAAAGCATGTGAACTGAGATCAAATCACTCAAAGCAAATATCTATATTGATATAAGAGATGATAATGCAAGAGTTAAACAAGCTAGAAGTTTTCATGAACTATTGCTTCAAAGACATGAAACCGCACAAAGTTCATTAAAGATGTGTTAAGTATTCAGCGTAGAAGTTCTATCCTTCATTCCAAGCATCAAGTAAATTTTCACAACATAAGAAGGATTCAGTCAAGTAAACATAAACATGAACGTCATGAATCAACTGTTTCGAAGTCTACTCAACCGGTGAGCGCAAGCATTTGGTATTAGCACCAGGATGTTATGGCATAAAGAACGTTAATGGGGGTTTGGAAGGCCAATGAGAGAAAGTCTTACAAAGCTGTAAATGATTACTAGACAAGAGGAAGTCTTATAATCGAAGCTATGCAAGGAGTAGTGATTGCCATGCAACGGATGCACATAGAGCTATATGTGTATGAAAGCTCTCCAATGGAACTAGTGGGGGTGCATCCAACTTGGTTGCTCACGAAGACCTAGAGCACTTTTGAGGAGGCTCATCATTGGAATATACAACCCAAGTTCTATAGTGTAAATTCCCCACATAGTTATACTAGTAAAACATGAAAACTCTCTCATATGGAGTGTAGGTGCTAAACATGAGCACAAATGATGACTATGAATATGCAGGTGCTAAAACATGAGCACAAGTGTGGATAAAAGATAGTAATGCTGCCCCCTTTTTCTTTATTCTCTTTTTTTCTTTTCTTTCTTTCTTTCTTTTTCTTTTCTATTTTTTTTTTCTTTCTTTTTCTTTTTCTTTTTTGGTGGCCTCCATGGCTCTTTTCACTTTTAGGGGCAACATCCTAATATGACAACACACTTTTTGGTACAAATAACTCATAATGAATAAAACATGAAGTATGAAACTGTATGCCTCTGCCAGTGTAGCAGGATGTGCAATGATCTAGCGTAACATGGGTAAACCACACATCAGCTGTATAGAATCATGCAAAGCAATATACAAATAATAAATGACAACATGGCATGTAATGTAAAATGGATGTTGCATGGCAATATATCTCGGAACAGCTATGGAAATGCTGTGGTAGGTAGGTATGGTGGCTGTTTTGAGGAGATGTATGGGCTTATGTGTAGGAGAACAAGAGAAAGTCCTCCCACGGGTTTGGATGTACCGGCGAAGTATGCACAATTCTCAATGTGAGCAAAAGGCAATGCACAGTACCGAAGAGGCTAGCAAATATGGATGGTGGAAGTGCCAAAAACCGTAGCTTAACATTAGTCAAAAAGAACTCACAAGCTTATTGCAAACATCTAGCAGGTTCAACATTAAGAGCATGATTTAAAATTTTACCGACCTTCAGCACAACTTAGTCATTACGATGAACCTTTAGACATGGAAAGCTATCAAGTCCAACTACGCCTTCAACTATTTAAATAGAGTTTGTAGTACGGCACAAGCTTAAAGACAACAATCCACTACTAATTTTAACTTATTCAACCAACAAGTTTTACCATCTAAATACCTCAAAACATTTGCAAAGAATCAAGTTATCAAAGCTCAATGATCTACAAGATTATGCAAGTGTTTCATTATACCACTACCACATGCAACATTTCCTTAACCAACCGAATAACAATGAACGAAGCAGTTTCAACCTTCGCCATGAACATTAAAAGCTAAGAACACATGTGTTCATATGAACCAGCGGAGCGTGTCTCTCTCCCACAAAGTGAATGCTAGGATCCATTTTATTCAAACAAAACAAAAACAAAAACAAACTGACGCTCCAAGTAAAGAACACAAGATGTGACTGAATAAAAATATAGTTTCAGGGGAGGAACCCGATGATGTTGTCGATGAAGAAGGGGATGCCTTGGGCATCCCCAAGCTTGGACGAGAGTCTTCTTAAAATATGCAGGGGTGAACCACGGGGGCATCCCCAAGCTTAGAGCTTTCACTCCTCTTGATCATAGTATATCATTCTCCTCTCTTGACCCTTGAAAACTTCCTTCACACCAAACTTCAAGCAAACTCATTAGAGGGTTAGTGCATAATCAAAATTCACATGTTCAGAGGTGACACAAACATTCTTTTCACTTCTGGACATTGCATAAAGCTACTGGACATTAATGGATCAAAGAAATGAATCCAACATAGCAAAAGAGACAATGCGAAATAAAAGGCAGAATCTGTCAAAAACAGAACAGTCCGTAAAGACGAATTTTAAGATGGCACCAGACTTGCTCAAATGGAAAAACTCAAAACTAATGAAAGTTGCGTACATATCTGAGGATCACGCTCGTAAATTGGAAGATTTTTTCGAATTTTCTACAGAGAACTGTGCCCAGATTCGTGACAGACAGCAATGCTGTTTCTGCGCAGCGATCCCAAATATAACATCAACTTTGACATAGAAACTTTACTTGGCACAAAAACATGATAAGGAGAGGTTGCTACAGTAGTAAACAACTTCCAAGACTCAACAAAACAAAAATTGCTGTAGTAAAATAAACACATGGGTTATCTCCCAAGAAGTTCTTTCTTTATAGCCATTAAGATGGGCTCAGCAGTTTTAATGATACTCTCATGAAAATAGACAATGAAGCAAAAGAGAACATCAAAGGCAAATTCAAAACACATTTAAGTCTAACATGCTTCCTATGCATAGGAATCTTGCAAATAAACAATTTCATGAAGAGCAAAGTAACAAGCATAGGAAGATAAAACAAGTGTAGCTTCAAAAATTTCAGCACATAGAGAGGCATTTTAGTAACATGAAAACTTCTACAACCATATTTTCCTCTCTCATAATAACTTTCAGTAGCATCATGAACAAACTCAACAATATAACTATCACATAAAGCATTCTTATCATGAGTCTCATGCATAAAATAATTACTACTCCCAACATAAGCATAGTCATTCTTATTAATTGTAGTGGGAGCAAATTCAACAAAGTAGCTATCAAATATAGGAGGTATATTGTAATCATAATCAAATTTATCCTCCATAACAGGTGGTAACAAAAGACTACTATCATTATAATCATCATAAATGGGAGGCAAAGTATCATCAAAGTAAATTTCCTCCTCAATGCTTGGGGGACTAAAAATATCATGCTCATCAAAACCAGCTTCCCCAAGCTTAGAATTTTCCATAGCATTAGCAACAATAGTGTTCAAAGCATTCATATTAATAACATTCCCATTAGCATGCATATAAAGTTCCATGGGTTTTTTAATTCTCTCTTCAAACACATCATGTCCTAATTCAAGATAAAGTTCATAAAGATCTCTCATATTTTTGTTGTTTTCCATTATGCCTAACTAGTGTAAACAAGAAACCAAGTGTCGCAATTGCAGAGTCTAAAGGAAATAGCTTCGAGTACTTACAACGGCGCCGGAGAATAGCTTAGTAGCCAAGATCCGGAGTGTGAGTACCTTTTACCTTTTCCCGGCAACGGCGCCAGAAAATAGCTTGATGTCTACGTTCCCCCTCCTTTCCTGTAGACAGTGTTGGGCCTCCAAGAGCAGAGGTTTGTAGAACACCAGCAAGTTTTCCTTAAGTGGATCACCCAAGGTTTATCGAACTCAGGGAGGAAGAGGTCAAAGATATCCCTCTCATGCAACCCTGCAACCACAAAGCAAGAAGTCTCTTGTGTCCCCAACACACCAAATAGGTGCACTAGTTCGGCGAAGAGATAGTGAAATACAGGTGGTATGAATATATATGAGCAGTAGCAACGGTGCCAGAAAATAGCTTGCTGGCGTGTAGTTGATGGTGGTAGTATTGCAGCAGTAGTAACGCAGTAAAACAAGCAGTAGTATCTCAGCAGTATTTAGGAACAAGGCCTAGGGTTAGACTTTCACTAGTGGACACTCTCAACATTGATCACATAACAGAATAGATAAATGCATACTCTACACTTTTGTTGGATGATGAACACATTGCGTAGGATTACACGAACCCTCAATGCCGGAGTTAACAAGCTCCACAATAATGCTCATATTTTAGTAACCTTTAGTGTAAGATAGATCAAAAGACTAAACCAAGTACTAGCATAGCATGCACACTGTCACCTTCATGCATATGTAGGAGGAATAGATCACATCAATATTATCATAGCAATAGTTAACTTCGCAATCTACAAGAGATCATGATCATAGCATAAACCAAGTACTAACACGGTGCACACACTGTCACCTTTGCACACGTGCAGGAGGAATAAAACTACTTTAATAACATTGCTAGAGTAGCACATAGATAAATTGTGATACGATGCACATTGCAATCATAAAGAGATATAAATAAGCACTTCACTACGCTCTTCAACAGTGAATAAGTACTTCGTGAAATATAGCCTAAGAGACCCACACGGTGCACACACTGTCACCTTTACACACGTGGGACAAGGAGTCTCCGGAGATCACATAAGTAAAACCCACTTGACTAGCATAATGACATCTAGATTACAAGCATCATCATATGAATCTCAATCATGTAAGGCAGCTCATGAGATTATTGTATTGAACTACATAGGAGAGATGAACCACATAGCTACCGGTACAGCCCCGAGCCTCGATGGAGAACTACTCCCTCCTCATGGGAGCAGCAGCGGTGATGAAGATGGCGGTGGAGATGGCAGCGGGGTCGATGGAGAAGCCTTCCGGGGGCACTTCCCCGCTCCGGCGGGGTGCCGGAACAGAGACTCCTGTCCCCCGGATCTTGGCTTCGCGATGGCGGCGGCTCTGGAAGGTTTCGCGTGCCGTGGCTTCCTCCGTAAGGGTTTCGATGCGGGGGCTTTTATAGGCGAAGAGGCGGCGCAGGAGGGTCAAAGGGGCGACGACACCATAGGGTGCGCGCCCGACCACGGCCGCGCCACCCTATCATCTGAGGCCACAGGGGCCCCTACAGTGGCTCTCGGGTTAGATTCTTCCGGGCAAAATAGGAACACAGGCGTTGATTTCGTCCAATTCAGAATATTTCGTTACTAGGATTTCGGAAACCAAAACGTAGAAAACAGGATCTTGTTAATAGGTTAGTTCCAGAAAATGCATAAATATGACATAAAGTGTGTATAAAACATGTAGGTATTGTCATAAAACAAGCATGGAACATAAGAAATTATGATACGTTGAGATGGGGTAGATACGTACATGATTTTTCTAAGTATTTTTACGCCCATTTGAATCTTCGTCAAATCCTAAGTTTGACCAAGATTTGAACAAGTTTAAAAACATGAAAATGAAAAGGGTAAGCCTGGATCCTTGTTTAGGGTTAGGGGGTAGATACATGATTTTTGTGGTTTGAATATGTCAGACCTTGTTTATCACCTTGATATATGACATAGGAAGACGGTGTGCTTTTGTTTTTCTTTTTTTTGAATTTTTATGCCCATTTGAATCTTGGTCAAGTCATAGGTTTGACCAAGATTTAAACATGTTTAAAACATGAAAATGAAAAGGTAAGCCTGGATCCTTCTTAGTCACTCCAAAATGTACCAATTGATAAATGAGTTAACTTGGCTTCATGGAAAAAATAATGTCATGTAAATGATTTAACTTGGCTTTCGTACCCTTGAATCCATAGGAAACTTTGTATAAATGTAGTAGTATAATAATCAACCGAGTTTTTACATCAAGCAGGTCTGTCACTTACGTGTGGTGCCCATGCGTGAGGTCCCACACTTCAGTGAGCACAAGTCACGTGCAATAGGTACGCAACTCCCAGCCATTTTCTTTGTCAAGAAAAGACGCATCAGGATGCGTATTGGAAGTATGTGGGTCCTTGGATCCTTCGGTTGTCCCTCTCACAAAAAAACAAATCTCTCTCATTCTCGGCCTCGCTCGACTCGCTCGCTGGCTCGCTCGCTCGCACCTCCTGCTCACTGACAAACCCTGCACAAAAGTCAACATCATCACCCGAAAAAGGGGAGACACCATAATTCTCTCCCTTCTTCTCTCCTTCCGAGTGATCCCTCTTCCTCAGAGTTTCACTCGACGGGCAAACACACATGTGCTGCATAGTAATAATAAAAAAGTAGAAAAATCGACCTACGAATCTATGATTAAATAGGTTAAACTAGGGTTTTGCCCACTACTACAGATCAAGTTCAAAAATATCCAACTACTAGTTCGATTTTGGGCTACTAATATAAAATTAAAATAAGTTGAACTAGTATTCCTCTAAAAAATCATTTTGGTATGCATTGTTTGATACTTTTCATAGCTATAGTGCATCACAAATTTATGATTTCATGCTTTGCTTTGCCAATTTCGATTTTTTCTAACCACCTTCTCTTTGATTTCAAATTTAGGTCAAACTATCGATGCCTACTATGTGTTCTACTTGAATTGGATGCAGCGTGCGCACATGTTTTGCCATTGTTCTGGGCTTCCACACATCTTTGGGGCATCCAAGTATTTAAGTTACCTTGTTTTTTTGAATTGTAATTCATACCCTTCCTCCCAATTTTTATGCCCATTTGAATCTTGGTCAAATCCTAAGTTTGACCAAGATTTGAACAAGTTTAAAACATGAAAATGAAAAGGTAAGCCTGAATCCTTCTTAGTCACTCAAAAATGAGAAGCTTTTGGGAGTTTTTTGAAATTTCCATGTTTCAAACCCAAAACCACTTCTCTTCATGCTTGACTTCATAAGACAGAGTTTAGGGTTAGGGGGTAGATACATGATTTGTCTAGTTTGTTGTTTAGACCTTGTTTATCAACTTGAATGCTTACTATATGACATAATAATACTATGTGCTTTGGTTTTCATTTTTTTGATTTTTTCTGAATTTTTATGCCCATTTGATCTTGGTCAAATCCTAGGCTTAACCAATATTTAAACAAGTTTAAAACATGAAAATGAAAAGGTAAGCCTGTATCCTTCTTAGTCACTCCAAAATGAAGCTTTTGGGAAGGTTTTTGAAATTTCCATGTTTGAAATCCAAAGCGACTTCTCTTCGTGCTTGACTTCATAAGACAAAGTTTAGGGCTAGGGGTAGAAACATGATTTTTCTGGTTTGAATATGTCTAGACCTTGTTTACCAACTTGAGTGCTTACTATATGACATAAGAAGGCTATATGCTTTGGTTTTTCATTTTTTTTGAAATTTTATGCCCATTTGAATCTTGATCAAATCCTAGGTACAGTTTGACCAAGATTTGAACAATTTTAAAACATGAAAATAAAAGGTAAGCCCAACCTGGATCCTTTTAGTCACTCTAAAATGAAGCTTTTGGGGGTTCTTGAAATTTCCAAGTTTGAAACCCAAAACCACTTCTCTTCATGCTTGACTACATACAGAGTTTAGGGTTAGGGGTAGATACATGATTTTTCTTGTTTGAATATCTAGACCTTGTTTATATCAACTTTAATGCTAACTATATGACATAAGAAAACTATGTGCTTTGGTTTTTAATTTTTCTGATTTTTTTTTTTTGATGCACATTTGAATCTTTGTCAAATCCTAGGTTTGACCAAGATTTAAACAGTATAAAACATGAAAATGAAAAGGGAAGCCTGTATCCTTTCTTAGTCACTCTAAATGAAGTTTTTGGGATGTTCTTGAAATTTTCATGTTTGAAACCCAAAACCACTTCTCTTCATGCTTGACTTCATAAGATAAGTTTAGGGGTTAGGGGTAGATACATGATTTTCCTAGGTTTGAATATGCATGTCCAAACCTTGTTTATCAACTTGAATGCTTACTATATGACATAAGAAGACTATATGCTTTTGTTTTTCATTTTTCTGATTTTTTTTTTAAAATTTTATGCCCATTTGAATCTTTTGGTCAAATCCTTGGTTTATTTGACACGGATTTAAACAAGTTTAAAATATGAAAATGAAAAGGTGGTAAGCAGGCATGGATCCTTCTTATATATATTAGTCACTCTAAAATGAAGCTTTTGGGAGGTTTTTGAAATTTCCATGTTTGAAACCCAAAACCACTTCTCTTCATGTTGTTGACTTCATAAGATAGAGTTTAGGGGTTAGGGGTATAGATACATGATTTGTCTTGTTTGAATATGTGTCTAGACCTTGTTTATCAACTTTAATGCTTACTATATGACATAAGAACACTATGTGCTTTAATTTGGTTTTTATTTTTTTTAAATTTTGATGCACATTTTGAATCTTGGTCAAATCCTAGGTTTGACCGAGATTTGAACAAGTTTAAAACAAGAAAATAAAAGGTAAGCCCGCCAGACTGGATCCTTCTTAGTCACTCTATAATGAAGCTTTTAGGGGGGTTGTTGAAAATGTAAGCATGTATCCTTCTTAGTACGTCACACCACAATGCTTTTGGGAGGGTTTTTGAAATGTCCATGTTTGAAACCCAAACGACTTCTCTTCGTGCTTGACTTCATAATTAAGACAAAGTTTAGGGTTAGGGGTAGATACATGATTTTTCTGGTTTGAATATGTCTAGACTTTGTTTATCAACTAGCTTGAGTTTTGGGTTTCAAACATGGAAATTTCAAGAACCTCCCAAAAGCTTCATTTTAGAGTGACTAAGAAGGATCCAGGCTTACCTTTTCATTTTCATGTTTTAAACTTGTTTAAATCCTGGTCAAACCTAGGATTTGACAAAGATTCAAATATATGGGCATAAAATTCAAAAAAATAGAAAAATGAAAAACCAAAGCACATAATCTTCTTATGTCATATAGTAAGCATTAAAGTTGACAAAAAAGGTCTAGACATATGCAAACTAGACAAATCATGTATCTACCCCTAACCCCTAAACTACTGTCTTATGAAGTCAAGCATGAAGAGAGTCGTTTTGAGTTTCAAACATGGAAATTTCAGAACATCCCAAAAGCTTCATTTTAGAGTGACTAAGAAGGATCCATGATTACCTTTTCATTTTCATGTTTTAAACTTGTTTAATCTTAGTCAAACCTAGGATTTGACCAAGATTCAAATGGGCACAAAATTTAAAAAATCAGAAAAATGAAAAACCAAAGTACATAGTCTTCTTATGTCATGTAGTAAGCATTCAAGTTGATAAAATGGTTCATGCAGGCGTCTTAGCTCCTAAAAAAAATTATACACCAATTGATTTGACGAATTGATGATTTACTCTAGTCTGCTTCTAGACCATGCAGCTAGCGAGTATTCATATGTACTGCATGGAGCCCCCAACTTTTGACTTCCCGTGTCGGAAAAGGCCTGTCTAATAATGTGGGGCAGTGAGGTATCCCGAAGTATCTAGAGGGTTCCAGTGTTTCAGGCTTTCAGCATCGCCAGTCCAAGGGAAGGATGGGTGACGAATCCGTGCATTCACAGCCGTTTAGATCTGAAGAGTCCTTGTATGATGAGCGGTAGATAGCACCTCTAAGCTGCAAATCAACAGCTTCAATTACTTCAAATGAGCATTGGCCGGAAGGCTGACAGAGTGAAAAAATTCAATTTCAAAAACTCATGTATAGAATAGAAAAAAAATAAAAAACATGTAGATAGAATAGAGGTATAGATAGATTAGCCCAAAAAAGAAGAGGACGGGGAAATTTCGAACGCTCGCCTTTAACTCAGCACAGCAGACACCTCCCTCGCGCACCTAAACTTTCGAACGCGCGCCCAATATTTCGAACGCTCGCCTTTAACTCAGCACCCAGCCCACCTTGTTCTTCTCTAGACACCTCCTTCGGCGCCCTGTTCTTCTCTAGACACACCCTCGGTGAACCAGGCCGCGCACCAAAACTTCCCCACGCTGTCTATCAGCCGCGTCAGCCGGCGACTGCTGGTGGCGCCGTTCTTCTCCAGCCGCACCGGCAGGCGCGGTCAGCTGGTAGATCCTCACGGTATGCATGCTATCTTCAGGCCTGGGCAAGTACGATTCATTATAGCTCAATCGAAGTCAGTCGCCGTCGCCCAGCCCTTATAAGTTCGTTAGTTCGTTCGAATCGATCGGTTGATATTGTTTTCCTCTCGATGTGTTTGTTTGACATTGTTTTCCGCTTTACCTATTTGCTCGAATTCGTTCGTACTGTACACTGTACTGCTCACCATTGCCCAATGTCTGTAGTCGTCGCTTGGTGCCAGTCCTCTATGGACCTGTTTGTAATCTTATTACTTCTGGGTTCTTTGCACTGCTAATACATCGGTGGATTTACGGCCAAAAAGAAGAAAGAATTTGTTGGTATTATATTGCTTTCGATTGATCTGTTCGCCCCCAAGCTTTTACAGAAGCCGCAAGAGATTCAAGGATGAAATGGCTCTCCTTGTTTGCGGTGGCGGATCTACAGGGTATGCCGTATATGCCACGGCATACCCTGCGTCCAAGCCGTGCAAGATCTTTGATAGTTTAATGAGCTGAGCAATTAATCAAGATGAGTGATGTATATGTATACATGCGGTGCTAATACATGTGGCGTGCAGCCATGCGAACACTGAGCTAGTGCATGTAACCGATTGATTAGACATCCGATTGATTTGGCCAAAATCCGGTGATAACACATGCCCCCCTGGTTTTGGTAATGATAATATCAAAACCATCTGTTTTTCCTTCGAGGGGTCATGTCGTGGCAGAGCAGAACCGTCGCAGTATTCTTCATCATGACGCCTTGCCTTCTCAACTTCTCTGCACGATTTGACAGTTTTGAATATTTTATGATTTGCCACACTTTCTCTTTTTATTTAACCGCATCGAACAGTTCACTTCTTCATCCTCCTGCTTCAAACCAGCCATCGGCCCAAAAACCCTCCTCCTCTGTAACCATGTCTTCCTCTTCCTCCTCCCAATCCTTTTCCTCGAGTGAGCTGGAGCCAGAGGTCAGCCAGATGGAAGCGTACAATAGGCGCGCTCCCAAGCATTGGGACGAGCAAGAGTTCGACTTCGACTTCGTACCAGAGGGTCGACCCGAGGACCTCGTCTGGTCGGATGGCGACATGCCCCTGACTGACGGGGAAGATGACCTCCGATTCCTGATTGACGGAGAACTGGAGGCGGAGAGCGACGACGACGACCCTCTCTTCCGGGGTAAATTCACTTCCTCCACCAAAGAAGAAGAAGAAGAAGAAGAGGACGACGAAGACGAAGACATCTCCTCCGACACGAAGAAGGAACCAGAGGACGACACCTCCTCCGATGAACCGCCACCAAAGCGCATCCGTGGCTGGGCCTGGTCCGATGAGGAGGATGATGATGAAGAGGAAGAGGCCTCCGCTGAAGGTCACAGTAGCAGCGACGAGGAATTCGTCGACAGTAGCAATGACGGCAGCTACCCCAGCGACGACGAAGACGGCAACAGCCCTTAGAGTAGGGATTTACTAGCATAAGACTAGCCGTAGCAATCTGTTCCCCTTTTGTTGAGCAATCAGCTTCTCCTTGTAAGAAATCCCCTTTTAAATCAATGAAGATGGATAGATTCTTCCTTTTGAGGGCAATCAGCTCTTCTATGTAAGAAATCTGATCATCGATGAAGAATTTCCTCTAATTTGACTTTGTCGATTTTCTTCAAATTGATTTAGCCGATTTTCCCTCAATACTCCACTATAATAAATATAGCATATCTATGATAGTACTCTATGATACCACCCACTATGCACCCATGTTCCAAACACCACTCCCGCTGACTGTACCTTATTGTATCGAGCGATAAGCTTGATGAGCAACCCAAACAAACAAACAAAAAGACTGTACCTTATTGTACTTGCTCTTACCCGTATCTTCTCTTTCTCTTTCATCGCGAGTGCAGCTAATTCAGTTAGTCTTCCAATGAATATTAATATTTTGTCTCAATGATGTCATGTTTCGACTAACAATTAGCACTTTTGAATTCTTAGATTGCTTTTTCACACGATGCACTTCTTTTAATTTATTTTACCACATTTCAATGTGAACCTTGACCAAATAAATAGGACAACAATATCACGATCATATAATACATAAGCAGCATTGTTAGAATCGTGTTGGAAAATACTTTCTAATGATACCAGTTTTATATCAATTTTTTTATATACTTCATCCTGAAAAATATGTTTCAACTTCATCAAAACTTGCATGTATCTGCAAACTAAACTCATCTAAATACATGTATATCTACATAAAATTGAAACATCATTTTTAAATAGAGAGATATAGATTAATATTTTTTCGAAGATAAAATACGAAAAACAAGGGTGCATTGTTTATTGAAATGGAGTGAGTAGTATATATAAATCATTTTAGTTGCCAATGATCATGTTGAGGGCCTCTATTTCTTGTTTTGCTCAGGCCCTCCGTATTCGCAGGTACGGCCCTGGTGGTCTATGAACCTGTATGTAATCTTATTACTTTTGGCTTCTTTGCACTGCTAATAGATCGGCGGAATTACGGCAAAAAAGAAGAAAGAATGTGTTGGTATTGTATTGCTTTCGATAGATCTGTTCGCCCCTCCCCCCCAAGCATTTATAGATGGCACAAGAGATTCAAGGATGAAATTGCTCTCCTTGTTCATAAGGCAAAGAGGAAATCATATCATGGGTAGAACATTTTATATATATTTTGCTGCTTGGGATCTATGATCCTTTTAGTTGCTGCTCTCCAGCAACTTTTGTACATATTTCCCTCTTTTTATTAATAAAAAAATACAAAGTGGGGAAACCCAGTGGTCAGCCTAAAAAAATCTGTTCGCTAGGTAGCCGTAGTTTTGCACTCAGTTTGTTTGCTGAAATCGGCTCAAATAATGTAGCATTTATAGTTTTATATTCGACCTGTTTGCTCAGGTATGCTTGCTTACATTCGTAGGTGACCTGTTTGTTGAAATAGCTTATCGCTTCTCTGACCATCTATCTCCTCAACAGATGGACAGAACTTGGATATTATTTCACTCATTAACCACACCAACATATTTGAGTGGTATTGAAGACTTCATGAAGCACGTTAGTGATTTTACTGACGGCGACAAGACAAAGGAAGTGATTTGTCCATGCCGTGTATGTTTGAATATTGGGTCCAAGCCTCAACATGTAGTCTCAGATCATTTATTCGTTTATGGGATGGACCAGACATATATCAGGTGGATTAACCATGGTGAACACTATGATCAGCCTGACATTATTGATCCTCTTTATTCTGATGGTTATCAGCCTGAAGATCTCGTCCAGGATGAGGCTACTGCTAATTTGTTACGGGATCTGTATCCATATGCAAGCCAACAGCCCCATGGTTATCACAAAAAGCCTCTTTTCCATGACCTGATAGAAGATGCTAAGCGCTTAGTGGCCCCTGGTTCTGTTGTGTCAAGATTCGAATTAATTGTGAAATTACTTCATGACAAGTCATACCAGGGGATTACCAATAAAGCGTTCAATGCAGTTGCGAAGACATACAGCGATGCACTCCCTGGGGCTGGACTGCCAAAATCCTTTTATGAGGTGAAGCAGTACATCAAGGTACTGGGACTTGGATATGAGAAGATTGATTTTTGCAAAAATAACTGTGCACTGTTTTGGATGGAGTATAATGACCTCGATGAATGTCCAGTATGTAAGGAATCAAGATGGAAACATGATGGAGCTGGTGGTAAGAAAAAGATTCCTTGGAAGGTTCTGAGATACTTTCCACTTGTACAAAGATTGCAGAGGTTGTTTGCTTCAGAACAAACATCTCGGGAAACAAGATGGCACAAAGAGATTCTCACGCCCGACCCTGATTTACTGAGGCATCCTGCTGATGGCGATGAATGGAAGCAATTCGACCTGGATCATCCAGATTTTGCTGCAGATCCAAGGAACCTGAGACTTGGCCTTGCTACAGATGGATTCAACCCATTTGGCAACATGAGCAACTCGTATAGCATGTGGCCAGTACTAGTTACACCTTACAACCAGGCTCCCTGGACATGCACCGATCAGTCGAACTGTATGATGGCCTTACTCATCCCAGGTCCCAAATCTCCTGGGAAGGATTTTGATGTGTTCATGCAGCCTCTTATTAGAGACTTGCAAACATTATGGGAGGGTGTCCCTACACGGGATGTGTGTCAACCTAAAGAACAAAATTTTCTATTACGTGCTGCTGTACTGTATTGCACCCATGATTATCCAGCTTTGGGCACTATGTCAGGCAGAGTAACATCAGGTTATAATGCATGTGTTCACTGTGATACTGATCAGCTGGCAGTGAGGATAATAAACAAGATATGCTATATGGGCCATCGCCGTTTCCTTCCATTAGATCACAGTTTCCGAAAAAATAGAAAAAAATTGCAATTTATTGGTGATCAGGCCTGTAAAAAGACTAAACCGCAGCACTTTAAGAGTCACGAGTTGGAGGCGCACCTAGAAGCGGTCAGAAATGTTAAACCAGGAAAACCACCAGCCGCCACAGCAGGTACAGCAGAGAAGAATACAGAAGATGCAGCAGCAGTAGTAGCAGATAGAAAAAGGAAGAAGAGAGGAGATGAACTGAGTCTAGCAGCTACCAAAAGGAAGATGGGAGGTGAAATAGCAGCACGTACCAAGAGGAAGGAAATGGAAAATGATAGACCGAGAATATTTTATAAGCGCAGGACCACTCTTTGGGACTTGCCGTATTGGGCTGGTAAGAAGCTTCGGCATAATATTGATATCATGCACATGGAGAAGAATATATGTGACAGCATTGTCGGCACATTACTCAACATTCCATCCAAGACAAAAGATAGCTCAAATGCTAGGATTGATTGTGCAACATTGAATGTTAACAGGCACTTGCAACTGGATCGTAATGACAAAGTGAACAAAGGCAAGGAAAAACATTATAAATTTCGAGGCGCGGAATTTGATGTTGCATAGAAAACAAAAATTTTCCTACCGCAAAGCGAATAAAACCAACAGATCTAATCTATGGAACACCCAAGATCCAATCTACTAGATCTAAGCAACGAGATGGAGATGAGACTAACCCTCGAAGATTCCAAAGCCTACGAGATTAATCTCGTTGTTGGTGTAGACGATCGTCCCCGGTGCTGCAATCCGGCAGCACTTCCGTACTCGGTCGCGCGTACGGTGTCGATGAAGCTCCTTCCTCTCCCGTTCCAGCGGGCAGCGGAGGTGTGGTAGATCTCCTCCAACGTCCAGCAGCACGACGGCGTGGTGGTGGTGGTGGAGGAAAAGAAAAGCGAGGCTTCGCCTAAGCACAGACGTATGGTGGAGGAAGGCGGCGAGGAGGAGGAGGCAATGGGGGGGGATGGTTGGCCGGCCACCCCTCCCTCTTTATATAGAGGCCGGCCGGCGGTGGCCCCTTTCCCATCTAGGGTTAGGGGCGGCCAGGGGGAGAGGGACTATCCCCCCTAGGGAAACCCTAGGGGTTGGCCGGCCTGGGCCTTGGGGGCCAAGTGCCCCTGGCCCATTAGGCCAGGGAGCATCCCCTCGGCCCACGGTGGGCCTCCCGGGTCGTGGGCCCCATGGTGGACCCTTCCGGAACCTTCTAGAACCTTCCAGTCAACACCGGAACAATCCCGAACATTTCCGAAAACCCAGAAATCAACTTCCCTTATATGAATCTTATTCTCCGGACTCTTCCGGACCTCCTCGTGACATCCTGGATCACATCCGAGACTCCGAACAAACTTCGTCTCCATACCATATTCAAATCTACTTATGCGACATCGCCAAGACCTTAAGCGCGTCACTCGGTTGAACTATGCGGACATGGTCGAGACTCCTCTCCGAGCAACAACCAATAGCGGGATCTGGAGATCCATAATGGCTCCCCACATATTCAACGATGACTTGGTGATCGATTGAACCATTTACATACGATGCCAATTCCTTTGTCTCGCGATATTTTGCGCTAAGGGTTTGAAGTCATTGAAATCATCTCCATACCTTGTTCAGCACGATTACCGACAAAGTACTCTTTACTCCAAATACCCCGTGGTATGTGATCTCTTATGAACTATTCATATGCTTGCAAGCTAATTGGATGACATTCACCGAGAGGGACCAGAGTATATCTATCCGTCATCGAGATGGACAAATCCCCACTGTTGATCCATACGCCTCAACTCACACTTTCCAAATACTTAATCCCACCTTTATTGTCACCCATTTACGCAATGACGTTTGATGTAATCAAAGTATCCTTTCAGTGTAAGTGATTTACATGATCTCATGGTGAAGAAGTTAAGACAACTATGTATCGAAAGCTTATAGCAAATGAACTTAATGACTTGATCTTATACTCGCTCATTTGGGTGTGTGTCCATTATATCATTCAACCAATGACATAACCTTGTTTATTAATAACATCCAATGTTCATGATCACGGAAACCATGATCATCTATTAATCAACAAGCTAGTTATGCAAAGGGCTTACTAAGGACTCCTTGTTGTTTACATAACACACATGTATCAATGTTTAGAGTTAATACAATTATAACATGGTATATAAACATTTATCATAAACACAATATAACAATAACTAACTTATTATTGCCTCTTGGGCATATCTCCATGATCTCGCACTAGAGTGTAGTAATCTAGATTACATTGTAATGTACCTAACACCCATGGCATTCTGGTGTTGGTCATGCTTTGCCCTTGGGAGAGCTTTAGTCAACGGATCTGCAACATTCAGATCCGTGTGTACTTTGCAAATCTCTACTTCACCATCTTCGATGTACTCGCGAATCGAATGAAAACGCAGCTTGATATGCTTCAGCTTCTTGTGTGACCTTGGTTCCTTTGCATTGGCGATGGCACCCGTGTTGTCACAATAAATGACTAGCGGGTCCAATGCACTAGGAACCACACCAAGCTCAACAATGAACCTCTTCATCCATACCGCTTCTGATGAAGCCTCCGAAGCCGCTATATATTCAGATTCTGTTGAAGATTTCGCCACCGTGCATTGCTTGGAACTGCTCCAGCTTACTGCCGCACCATTCAATATAAACACGTACCCAGACTGAGACTTAGAGTCATCAGGATCGGTGTTCCAACTTGCATCGGTGTAACTGGTTACAACGAGCTCTTGGGTCACCGCCATAACAAAGAAACATATCCTTAGTCCTTTTCAAGTACTTCAGGATATTCTTGACCGCTGTCCAGTGTTCCATTCCTGGATCACTTTGATATCTGCTGGTCAAACTAACAGCATGTGCGATATCCGGTCTAGTACACAGCATGGCGTACATGATAGAGCCTACTGCCGAAGCATAGGGGATCTTGCTCATCCTCTCTCTTTCATCTGCCGTAGCCGGACCTTGAGTCTTACTCAAGACCTTACCTGGCAACATAGGCAAGAACCCTTTCTTGCTTTCATCCATTCTAAACTTCTTTAGAATCTTGTCCAGATATGTACTTTGTGAAAGGCCTATTAGGCGTCTTGATCTATCTCTATAAATCTTGATGCCTAAAATGTATGCTGCTTCACCAAGGTCTTTCATTGAAAAAGACTTATTCAAATAACCTTTAATGCTGCCTAAAAGTTCTATATCATTCCCAATCAATAATATGTCATCTACATATAATATCAGGAACGCTACAGAGCTCCCACTCACTTTCTTGTAAATACAGGCCTCACCATGAGTCCGTATAAAACCAAAATCTTTGATCACTCTATCAAAGCGTAGGTTCCAACTCCGGGATGCTTGCTTCAGTCCATAAATGGAACGCTGAAGTTTGCATACCTTGTCAGCATTTTTAGGATCGACAAAACCTTTGGGTTGTACCATATACAACTCTTCCTCAATGTCACCATTAAGGAACGTCGTTTTGACATCCATCTGCCAAATCTCATAATCGAAAAATGCAGCTATTGCTAACAAAATCCTCACAGACTTTAGCTTCGCTACAGGTGAGAAAGTCTCATCGTAGTCAACTCCTTGAATTTGTCGGAAACCCTTTGCGACAAGTCGAGCTTTATAGACAGTAATATTACCATCAGCATCTGTTTTTCTCTTGAAGATCCATTTATTCTCGACAGCCTTGCGGCTATCAGGTAGATCTACCAAAGTCCATACTTTGTTATCATACATGGATCCCATTTCGGATTTCATGGCTTCTTGCCATTTGTTGGAATCTGGGCTCATCATCGCTTCTTCATACGTCGCAGGGTCCTCATCATTGTCGTCCACAATCATGACATTTAGACAGGGATCATACCAATCAGGAGTGGTACGTTCCCTCGTCGATCTGCGAGGTTCAGTAGCTTCCTCGTTCGAAGTTTCATGATCATCATCATTTGCTTCCTCTCCTATCGGTGCAGGCTGCACAGGAACTTCTTCCGGCACTGCGCTACTCTGATCTATGAGAGAAGGTTCATCAACCTCGTCGAGTTCTACTTTTCTTCCAGTCACTTCTTTAGTGAGAAACTCCTTCTCAAGAAAGGATCCGTTCTTGGCAACAAAGATTTTGCCTTCGGATCTGTGATAGAAAGTATACCCAATAGTTTCTTTAGGGTATCCTATGAAGACGCATTTCTCCGCTTTGGGTTCTAGCTTGTCCGGTTGTAACTTCTTTACATAGGCTTCGCAACCCCAAACTTTAAGGAACGACAGCTTAGGTTTCTTATTAAACCATAATTCATACGGTGTCGTTTCTACGGATTTTGATGGTGCTCTATTTAAAGTGAATGCGGCTGTCTCTAAAGCATAGCCCCAAAACGATAATGGCAAATCGGTAAGAGACATCATAGAACGAACCATATCTAAGAGAGTTCGATTACGACGTTCGGACACACCATTGCGCTGTGGTGTTCCCGGCGGTGTCAACTGTGAAAGTATTCCGCATTTCTTTAAATGCATGCCAAACTCATAACTCAGATATTCGCCTCCGCGATCAGAACGCAGAAACTTAATCTTCTTGTTACGTTGATTTTCTACTTCACTTTGGAATTCCTTGAACTTCTCAAAAGTCTCGGACTTATGTTTCATAAAGTAAATATACCCATATCTACTCAGATCATCCGTGAAGGTTAGAACATAACGATAACCACCGCGCGATGCTACACTCATTGGTCCGCACACATCGGTATGTATGATTTCCAATAAGTCTGTAGCTCGCTCCATTGTGCCAGAAAATGGAGTCTTAGTCATTTTTCCCATTAGACATGCTTCGCATCTGTATCAAGTGACTCAAAGTCAAGTGACTCAAGAAGTCCATCGGAATGGAGTTTCTTCATGCGCTTCACTCCAATATGACCAAGACGACAGTGCCACATATAAGTAGAATTATCATTCAATTTAATTCGCTTAGCATCAATGTTATGAACATGTGTATCACTACTATCGAGATTTAACAAGAATAAACCATTCATCTCAGGTGCATGGCCATAAAAGACATTACTCATATAAATCGAACAACCATTATTCTCAGACTTAAACGAATAACCGTCTTGCATCAAACAAGATCCAGATATAATGTTCATGCTCAACGCAGGTACCAAATAACAATTATTGAGGTTTAAAACTAATCCCGAAGGTAGATGTAGGGGGAGCGTGCCGACGGCGATCACATCGACCTTGGATCCATTTCCAACGCGCATCGTCACCTCGTCCCTTGCCAGGCTTCGTTTATTCCGCAGTTCCTGTTTCGAGTTACAAATGTGAGCAACCGAACCAGTATCAAATACCCAGGCACTACTACGAGAACCAGTAAGATAGACATCTATAACATGTATATCAAATATACCTTTCTTCTTGGCATGGCCGCTCTTCAGATCGGCCAAGTATTTGGTGCAGTTCCGCTTCCAGTGCCCCTTCCCCTGGCAGTAGTAGCACACAGTCTCAGGCTTAGGACCAGCCTTAGGCTTCTCAGGATAGCTTTCTTGCCACCCTTCTTGAATTTGCCTTTAGACTTGCCCTGTTTCTTGAAGCTGGTGGTCTTGTTGACCATCAACACTTGGTTCTCCTTCTTAATTTCTACTTCAGCAGACTTCAGCATGGAGAAGAGTTCAGGTAACTCTTTGTTCATGTTCTGCATGTTGTAGTTCATCACGAAGTTCTTGTAACTTGGTGGCAGTGATTGAAGGACACGATGAATACCCAGCTAGTGATCACAATCCCCAAGTCACTGAGCTTCTTCGCATGTCCGGACATGGCGAACATGTGCTCACTAACGGAGCTGCCCTCTTCCATCATGCAGTTAAAGAACTGTTTCGAGGCCTCATAGCTCTCCACGGCTGCATGAGTCTCAAAGATAAGTTTGAGCTCACGCATCATCTCACATGGGTCGTGGTGCTCAAAACGCTTTTGGAGCTCTGCCTCTAAACTGCACAGGATGGCACACTGAATTTCGGAGTACCGAGTTACCCGAGTCTCATAAACATTCTTTATGTCCTCGGACACTGCAGGAGGTGGTGGGGGACCTAGCGGTGCTTCGAGCACAAATTGCATGCTCACGCCAGTGAGGAAAATCCTCACATGACGGGACCAGTCAGTGAAGTTGCTACCATTGCCCTTAAGCTTTTCTTTCTCTAGGAACTGGTTAAAATTGATGGAGGGGGCGCCATGATCTACAACATATTTGCAAAGAGTTTAGACTAAGTTTATGATAAAATGAGTTCAGTTTTAATTCTTAAATTAACTAGGTGAACTCCCACTCAAAACAACATCCCTCGCATTGTCTTAGTGATTACACGAACCAAATCCACTACACCAAGTCCGATCTTCACGAGAAAAGATGTAGTTTCAAAGGCGAACACTCAAAGTGTTCATCATATCATTCATATGACTCATGCTCTACCTTTCGGTATCCCGTGTTCCGAGACCATGTCTGTACATGCTAGGCTCGTCAAGGCAACCTTAGTATCCGCGTGTGCAAATCTGGCTTGCACCCGTTGTATGCACATGTAGAGTCTATCACACCCGATCATCACGAGATGCTTCGAAACGACAAGTCTTAGCAACGGTGCATACTAAGGATGAACACTTTATTATCTTGATATTTAGTGAGAGGGATCATCTTATAATGCTACCGTCGTGATCTAAGCAAAATAAGATGCATAAAAGGATTAACATCACATGCAATTCATAATGTGTGATATGATATGGCCTTTCTTCTTGTGCTTTTGATCTCCATCTCCAAAGCACATGATCATGATCTCCATCATCACCAGCATTGCACCAAGGTCCGTGGCGCCGCTTCATGGTTGTCCATCACTTATAGCTACTATAACAACTACTTGGAATAAAGCTATTACATGATGAATAGACACGCAGGTCTTTAACAAAAATTAAAGACAACCATTAGGCTCCTGCCGGTTGCCATAATACAATAATGAACATCTCATACATCAAATATAATCATCATCACATGGCCATATCACATCACCAAACCCTGCAAAAACAAGTTAGACGCCTCTAATTTGGTTTGCATATTTTACGTGGTTTAGGGTTTTCGAGTAAGATCTAATCTACCTACGAACACATGAACCACAACGGTGATACTAGTGTTGACAATAGAAGTGCAAATTACAATCTTCACTATGGTGGGAGAGACAGACACCCGCAAAGCCACTTATGCAATACAAGTTGCATGTCAAGCGTGGAGCAAGTCTCATGAGACGCGGTCATGTAAAGTTAGCCCGGGCCGCTTCATCCCACCATCCCGCAAGAAGCAAAGTACACAAACTAAAGCAACAAAAGCATCACCGCCCACAAACCATTGTGTTCTACTCGTGCAACAGATCTATGCATAGACGTGGCTCTGATACCACTGATGGGGTTCGTGCATAGAAAACAAAAATTTTCCTACCGCAAAGCGAATAAAACCAACAGATCTAATCTATGGAACACCCAAGATCCAATCTACTAGATCTAAGCAACGAGGTGGAGATGAGACTAACCCTCGAAGATTCCAAAGCCTACGAGATTAATCTCGTTGTTGGTGTAGACGATCGTCCCCGGTGCTGCAATCCGGCAGCACTTCCGTACTCGGTCGCGCGTACGGTGTCGATGAAGCTCCTTCCTCTCCCGTTCCAGCGGGCAGCGGAGGTGTGGTAGATCTCCTCCAACGTCCAGCAGCACGACGGCGTGGTGGGGGGGTAGTGGAGGAAAGCAGGGCTTCGCCTAAGCCTGAGCAGCGTATGGTGGAGGGAGAGGCGGCCAGAGGAGGAGGCAATGGGGGGATGGGTTGGCCGGCCACCCCCTCCCCTCTAGGGGGCTGGCCGGCCAGGGTGGCCCCCTTTCCCATCTAGGGTGGCGGCGGCCAAGGGGGGAGAGGGGCTTTCCCCTCCCCCAAGTTGATCCCCCCCAGGGAAACCCTAGGGGGTTGGCCGGCCTGGGCCTTGGGGGCCAAGTGCCCCTGGCCCATTAGGCCAGGGAGCATCCCCTCGGCCCACGGTGGGCCTCCCGGGTCGTGGGCCCCATGGTGGACCCTTCCGGAACCTTCTAGAACCTTCCAGTCAACACCGGAACAATCCCGAACATTTCCGAAAACCCAGAAATCAACTTCCCTTATATGAATCTTATTCTCCGGACTCTTCCGGACCTCCTCGTGACATCCTGGATCACATCCGAGACTCCGAACAAACTTCGTCTCCATACCATACTCAAATCTACTTATGCGACATCGAACCTTAAGCGCGTCACCCTACGGTTCGCGAACTATGCAGACATGGTCGAGACTCCTCTCCGAGCAATAACCAATAGCGGGATCTGGAGATCCATAATGGCTCCCACATATTCAACGATGACTTAGTGATCGATTGAACCATTTACATACGATGCCAATTCCCTTTGTCTCGCGATATTTTACTTGTCCGAGGTTTGATCATCGGTATCTCCATACCTTGTTCAACCTCGTTACCGACAAGTACTCTTTACTCGTACCGTGGTATGTGATCTCTTATGAACTATTCATATGCTTGCAAGCTAGTTAGACGATATTCCACCGAGGGCCAGGAGAGTATATCTATCCGTCATCGGGATGGACCAATCCCACTGTTGATCCATACGCCTCAACTCACACTTTCCAAATACTTAATCCCACCTTTATTGTCCATTTACGCAATGGCGTTTGATGTAATCAAAGTATCTTCCAGTGTAAGTGATTTACATGATCTCATGGTCGAAGGATTAAGACAACTATGTATGAAAGCTTATAGCAAATGAACTTGTGACTTGATCTTATGCTACGCTCATTTGGGTGTGTGTCCATTATATCATTCTCCTAATGACACTAACCTTGTTATTAATAACATCCAATGTTAATGATCACGAAACCATGATCATCTATTAATCAACAAGCTAGTTATACAAAAGGCTTACTAGGGACTTCTTGTTGTTTACATAACACACATGTATCAATGTTTTGATTAATACAATTATAGCATGGTATATAAACATTTATCATAAACACAAAGATATTATAATAACCACTTTATTATTGCCTCTTGGGCATATCTCCAACAGTCTCCCACTTGCACTAGAGTCAATAATCTAGTTTACATATACCTCCGAGGTGTGATGTTCCCGTTCGGATTTGCTTCCAACATTGCAAATTGTCTCAATGCTGAAGGAAACAAGCTCCAAGGGTTGAAAACTCACGATTGTCACATCCTGCTGCAAAGGCTTTTAGCTATTGGCATTAAAGATTTAGTGAAGCCAAATATGTACAACGTGATTGCAGAGTTGGGAAGGTTCTTTAGGGAAATATGTAGTAAAACTCTAAGCAGAGCTGTTGTAGAACGTCTTAAGGTGGACATAGCAGTAATCATGTGCAAGCTGGAGCTGATATATCCTCCAGCGTTCTTTGATGTGATGGTGCATTTGGCTGTTCATCTACCTGATGAGGCACTTTTAAGAGGTCCGGTACAGTATGGATGGATGTACCCTATAGAACGTCGACTGTGCACTTTCAAGAATACAGTTAGGAACAAAGCTAGACCGGAGGCTTGCATTGCAGTGGCGTATATTGCTGCTGAAGCATATACATTTGCCTCAAGATATATTCCTGATATTGAGACCAGATTCAATCGGGGTCGCAGAATTTTGGAAGTTGGAGGATCTGTTTTTAATCATGGTGTTGAGCTAATAGGAAAGAGGACCGAAAAAACATTAGAGCAGTCTGAATTTGAACAGCTGTCTTGGTATGTGCTGAATAATGCTACAGAGGCTGATGAATATGTTAAGTGAGTACTATGCACACGAACTACTCAGTTCCTCGCATATACTATGAACTTGTATCAAAATGAAATATATTCAGCTGACTTGGCTATGTTTTGCAGGTTGTACATGGAAACGAATGGAAAGCTATCGGCACGTGGGAGTGGGTTTCAGGACTGGTTTGAGAAATATGTAAGATGTTCAATTGCACTCTGACTTGTCTATGTGTTTTCACATGAGATGACCTCTTGTCTATTTTGTAATCGTAGATCTCGAAACTCCATGCGGAGAATCCAGGCGCTGTTAGTGCTGATCTCCTTGTCCTATCACGTGGTCCAGATAAGAGGGTGTTGGTAGCTGCAGCTTGCAATGCCAATGGTGTCCATTACAGCTCCTATGAGCGTGAACAACATTTGAAGACACGAAATAGTGGCATCACAACCAGTGGAGATCACTTGACAACCAGAAAAAAGAGATCAGAGTCATTTGACCATTATGGTCACATAGAAGAGGTTATTCAGTTGTTCTATAGTGATAAGGTTACTGTCCGATCTGTGGTTCTATTTAAGTGTTATTGGTACAACCAAGATCCAAACAAGGGCAAAGGTGCCAGAAATGATGGGTATTTCATATCAGTCAATACTACTGCTCAGTGGTACAAGGATGATCCTTATATTTTGGTACCTCAAGCGGCCAAGGTACTTTTCTTGGAAGACAGATCTAGAAAAGGATGGCAGTATGTGCAAAAGTTTGTGGCAAGGAACATATATGATTTGGATGAGAATGCGGATCCAATAATTGGTGCCCAGCAAGATGATTTCGCTGGTTGTATGCAAACTAAAGTTGCTGACATTGATGAAACCTCGTTGGATACAGGTATCCCTGCACATGATGGAGAAGTAGATTTCACTGTTGAGGTTAGCATAGTCGACAAAGAGATGGATAAACTGAAGCTACCTGGTGAATCTCAGGAGGAGAATGGACAGGACGAGCAGGATGAGACCATGCACGAATATCAGAATGAAGACGGAGGTGATGATGATGATGATGATGATGATGATGATGATGATGATGATGATGATGATGATGATGATGATGATTAGACTCTTGTCTCTGTATCATGCTGTGAGATGAAGAACCATGATTTGTTTTGATTTTTCTATTTGGAAAATGTATGAGTCCTGAAGACAATTATCTGTTGGATTGTAATCCCATGATGACTAATTATTTATGTTTGTTGTCCTACTAAAAGTTGGTCAAACTTAATTGTGTGGAAGTAATCACATGTTGTTTGATTCATAGGGTCATATCCCATAGGAAAATAGAATGATAATAGATCAAACTAATGCAAAATATCTTATAACCACAATCAAATAGAATTTCTCTTGACATAGGATTCAAGTTGGCATGGCATCCCTATCATACAGGGTTTTTATTCATACTATGCTACAAATCGAAAATAAGATGGGTCAGCACTTTATCGCGGCAGATAGGGCAGCTGGCGTTCGTTACAAACCAGGAGAAGATGCACTTCCTATGGAACGGGTGTTTGCATCCCCGGAGACGCACCGTTGTGCGCTGCGACAGCCCCAGCATGCATATGCTGCAGTGGCCGTCCTCCGGCGCAACTAGGACCCAACTGTCCTGCAGCGCCGGCAAGTTGACGATGAGCCGGTGGTCCACCCTAAGGGTGAGGTCGAAGTGGAGGCCACCGAGCCGACGACACGCCTGCTGCCACATCAGGTGCATAACATCGTAAGGCATGATGATGTCCCACTCCTCCTCCGTGAGGTTCAGGTTCTTGAGCAGCCATACACGGGCAAGAATCTCGCGCATAGTTCGCACGACATTGCCCCCACTACGCAGCTTCCTCGGAGGCAAGCCAAGATCCAGCACCACCTCTTCGCAGGGTGTAGTGGTGATATCGTCCTCATCCAGTGGGGCAGGGAGGGGGCCGGCCATCCTCCTGAGCTCGTACGTCCTCGAGAAGAAGATGTGCACTGTCATAGTGTACGGGGACGCCTCGCCCTCGCCCACGGCCGGCGGCTCGCCGACGGAGAAGTCGGTCGTGCTTGCCGACACACGGCAGGCACGGAAGACATGTGGGCCAGACTCGATGATGCGCTCGCGTGAGGAGCGCTCTAGTAGGGGCGTCGCCGCCATTGGGGATTCTTCGGAGGGCTGTAGACAGGCGGCTAGTCGACGGTGAGGTGGTTGGTGTGAGATCTCTGGGATGAGGCCAGGGGAAGTGGGCGAAGTGCTCGGGACTAGGGACTGCCCTCAACTTTCCGCAGTAGTTTATGATAATAATTGGTGGACGAGGGAGACTAGTCCAGAGACTACCCAAAGTTGATAAATCATGTTCGAGGGAAAATGCCCAAGATTTATTATCAAAATTCAAGCTAATTTCGCCGATTTTGTTCTGCCGTTCATTAGACATCATCCAACGGCCTTTGGTCTCTGGGATTCGCTGCTACAGTGTCATCGAGTACTATTTTCTACCCAATTCCAGAAACATCCATAAAGCTATAGATAGCTTTCCTGCTTGTTGGCCCCACCCCATTTTTTAATCTTTTCTTCCTTATCCCCTTCGCTCATGCTAGCAGCTACTTGCAGCCATTGCTACACCAGCGAGGTGATCTCTATATGATAGGCACGGTTTTAGTAAGACAGCAAGTTGTAGATAGCTAACCATGAGACACATGCCTCTCTGGTTGAGACTGAGCTCGCTCTTGTGATTGGGCTCCAATGGTCGAGGTGAGTCACAGCTGCAATGACAGAGGTTTGTGCTGAATTAATTAGCACAGAGGCGTAACTAGCACTAGATGGAGAAGGCATAGTACACATATCGGACACGAAGTCGCGTCTGGCGAGCAGCTCGCATTCACTTGCATCAGTGCGGTACAACAAAGATGATGAAGAAGGATTGGAGCTTTGAAGGTAGTCAGAAAAGTTACAAAAAATAATACGTGCAAAACTTAACCTGTATAAACGCACATGCATGGATAATTTTACATTTCTGCATGAGAAAGACATGTCAATTTTCAGTACGACATGGTTTGATTTGTCAAATTTGATGCTCCTTAATGCATTTTAAGTGAAAATTACAGGTTTATTCATTATAATTGCCGATTTTTAACGTTACGTGCAGCTGACTAGCAAACTATAAGTGT
Organism: Lolium multiflorum; assembly: GCA_030979885.1. NCBI lineage: Eukaryota > Viridiplantae > Streptophyta > Magnoliopsida > Poales > Poaceae > Lolium > Lolium multiflorum. The sequence continues at coordinate 9,989 of JAUUTY010000597.1, read as the reverse complement.
GTGATTGCTTGCTTCCAAAATAAGGATATGTAATCATTTTGTATAAGGTAGTACCAATTAGTCGTTATATTGCAGAACTTAAAGAGTTTTGAGAGATTCAACTCGTTGCTACTCCATAAGAATGGTCATGTTGACAAATTTGATCCAGTGTTGAACAGAGCCAGAAACATTTCAAAAACTTGAGCATGGAAGAGGCTAGGGGTAAATGCCCCAAGGCCAGCCGAGCCTATCGTAGGTGCCGTCCCGAGGAGGAAGTACCTTAATTTGGGGCGCGCGCGGACGCTGCGGTACCCCGAGCTCGAGACGCCGCCGTACCGGTAGCTCGACCCGCGACGAGGCATGGCGGCGGCGGCGGAAGCGGAGCGGCGGCGGCGGAAGGTAAAGCTCCTGCTGACAAACATATTAGGCACAAATGGGCAACCTTCAGTAACCCATGTTCCATTTTTTTTGTCAGGATAACCCCATGTACCACCTTCCCAATAGAAAAAGTACTGTTCAACCTTCCCCTGTTGGGCCCAATATTTCACTTTTGGGTTGCCAAGGAACATCTACATGGTAATTGTTATCGGTCTACTTGCTCCGGCCGTCGAAGCCCAATAACTTCAAATGGGCCTTTCTGCTCATGCAATTTCGGCCCTTTTCTAATGAAACACAGATCCTATGATTGGCAAAAAAAAATACACGGAGATTCTACATAAAAGTTGTTTTTATTTATTTTGAATTATAGGGTTCCAATTTTTGAAACTGCTCATGCCCAATATGAAAATCCTTGATCGCTCCATACCCACATGGATAACGGTATTTTTAAAAATTCATAAAGTGGATTTGAAATTTAAAACATATCCTAATAATTCCATGATTTAATCTATCAACTTGCAAGATCTTGGAGAGAAAAAGCTTGTATTAGTCTGCGAAAATAATACTGAGTTTCAAGGCGGTGGATCAAAGAAAAGAGTAGCAGTAGGGGTCAAAAATAACTCCAAGAAATGAAACTTTTATTGTTCGTCTGAGGGGATGACATGCGGGACCCATGAGCCGGCAGCGTTACTCACTTTTCAAAGGCGGCATGAGATCGGAAGAAAAGGCAAGTGACCAAATATCAGGTGCCAAAAATAATCAAGAAATGAAACTTATTGTACATAGAGGATGACAATACGGGTCCATTTTACGGCGACGGTTTATTTCAAATACGATTTGAGATCAAAGAAAAGAAAGTAGCAGTAGGTAAAAAACTCAAAAGAAAGTTCATTGTACATAGAGGATGACATGCGGGTCCCATGGGCCAGCAGGTTCCTCAATTCAAGGCGGAGGGATCAAAGAAAAAGGAAATAGCCAAAAATGTAGTGAAAAAAAGAAAAGAAATTTTATAGTACATAGAGGATGACATGCGGGTCCCATGAGCCGGCAGAGGTTCCTCAACGTTTTCAAAGGGCGATTAGGATCAAGAAAAAGGCAAATAGCCAGAAATTAGGGGTAAACAATAAATCCAACAAAGGAAAGGTTTATTGTTCATAGATGCTGACATGTGGGACCCATGAGCCAGCAGCGTCAAGGCAAGTGACCAAAAATCAGGGGTAAAAAAAATCCAAGAACAGAAACTTTATTGTACATAGAGGATGACATGTGGGTCCCATGAGCCAGCACCTTACTCAAACGTTTCAGAGGCGGCATGAGATCGAAAGAAAAAGGAAAGTGACCAAATATCAGGAGCAAAAAATAATCCAAGAAAAGAAACTTTTATTGTACATAGAGGATGACATATGGGTCCCACTTATACAAGCTCTTTCGCTCCAAGATCTTGCAAGTTGATTGTACATAGAGGATGACATGCGGGCCCCATGTGTCAGCAGCTTACTCAATGTTTCCAAGGCGGCAGTGGATCAAAAGAAAAAGGAAATAGCCAAAATCAGAGGGTGAAGAATAAATCCAACAAAGGAGAGGTTTATTGTCCATGGAGGCTGACATCTGGGACCCACGAGCCAGCAGCGTCCTCTACGTTTAGAAGGCGACTGGGGATCGAAAGAAAAAAGGCAAATAGCCAGAAATTAGGGGTACAAAATAACTCCAAGAAAGGAAGTGTTTATTGTTCATAGAGGCTGACATGTGGCCCATGAGCCAGCAAAGTCTTCAACGTTTCAAAGGCGGCAGGGGATCAAAAGAAAAAGGAAGTAGCCAGAAATTAGGGGTAAAAAATAACTCCAAGAAAGGAAACTTTTATTGTTCATAGAGGATGACATGCGGGACCCATGCTCCAGCAGCTTCCTCAACGTTTCTAAGGCGGCATGAGATCGAAAGAAAAAGGCAAGTGACCAAATATCGGGAGCCAAAAATAATCCAAGAAGAAATTTTGTGTACATAGAGGATGACATGCGGGACCCATTTAGCAGCAGCGGTCTCAGCGTTTCCAAGGCGGCAGGGGATCAAAAGAAAAAGGAAGTAGCCAGAAATTAGGGGTCAAAAATAACTCCAAGAAAGGAAACTTTTATTGTTCGTAGAGGATGACATGCGGGACCCATGAGCCAGCAGCTTCCTCAACGTTTCAAAGGCGGCATGAGATCGAAAGAAAAAGGCAAGTGACAAAATATCAGGAGACAAAGATAATCCAAGAAAAGAAAACTTTATTGTACATAGAGGATGACATGCGGGTCCCATTTAGCAGCAGTCTCAACGTTTCAAATGCGGCTTGAGATCAAAAGAAAAAGAAAGTAGCCAGAAATTAGGGGGTAAAAAAACTCCAATAAAGGAAAGTTTTATCGATGAGCCAGCAGAGTCCTCAACGTTTCAAAGGCGGCAGGGGATCAAAAGAAAAAAGAAATTGCCAAAAATCAGAGGGTGAAAAAAAACCAGAAAATGAACTTTTATAGTACATAGAGGATGACATGCGGAATACATTGACGTAACGAGGAAACCCACCGCGGGCAGTGGCCCAGGTCAACACCGTAGAGCAGAGGAACAACTAGAACACGGCTGGCCCAGTCCCTCGGAGAAACGACGACATAAAGCCTCACAGTCGCGGCAGGTCACAAATTACAGGCGTGCCACTGACCTATACCTGGTCGGAAGGTGTGGATGATGCCTCGCTTAGTTTCTGCCGGGGGCACACACGTACACACGTTCATCTGACCTCGATCGGCTCTCGGGTTGTCTGTGAATCGGCTCATGGAGCCGATCTGTCTTGCGACCAGACACGGTAAGGTTCGAATCTCTGTGCTTACAGTGCTATCCCTGGATCATAGCTAGCACACACAGTAACAAATGAATATCAAGATATAACATACGTCATTTTATTACTCAAACGATGAATCCAGAGTTTATTACATCCTTGCACAGCATAGTGGCTGGCTCACATTACAGCGGAAACATAAAGGTACGTCTTGGGCTTCATCAACGCCACAGGGCTTGTTGAGTATAGACCCATGATCCTAGTCTATCCCTGGATCATAGCTAGCACACACAGTAACAAATGAATATCAAGATATAACATACGTCATTTTATTACTCAAACGATGAATCCAGAGTTTATTACATCCTTGCACAGCATAGTGGCTGGCTCACATTACAGCGGAAACATAAAGGTACGTCTTGGGCTTCATCAACGCCACAGGGCTTGTTGAGTATAGACCCATGATCCTAGTCGTCCTCACTCATCATCTGCAACAGGTAAAGTTACAGCCAAAAACATTTGGTCAATACTTTGAATGTATTGGCAAGTTACACAAGTTTGCAAAAGTGGTTTATATTTTTATACATGCAAAGGTATGTCAAAGGAAGGCTCAGGGTTTATTTTGCGTAAAGCCAATTTTGTTTCATGAAAATTTTTTTAGAAACTTTCTTTGTCTTTATATATTTTTAAAACAAAATAATATAGGGCTGGACAAACACAAGGAATCCACCAAGGTTCACCATCCTACATCCCATCCCCAAAACAAGCTAAACTAACTCCAGAGCCACTCACTGGATAGAGTTAGCATGCAATAAGTTTTTAGGCAACACTAAATTCAGAGCCACTCACTGGATGAAAGTAGTAATTGCAAAACAGTTCGGACAATCCTAAGTTCAGAGCCACTCACTGGATAAACTTAGCATGCCAAAACAATTTTTGAAAAGGTTTTGAAAACATAGGAGATTCTTCATCCGCTTCAATCTTCAGTTGCTCAAATTGCTCATATCCGGGAGCACGGCTAATCGATTAGATCATACACTCTGCAGAGGTTGTACACTTTCCCCACATGTCACAATCCATCCTTTTTGTTGTATCCTTCATTTGGCTTAACCGGGCATGGATCATGACGAAGTTTTCCATAGAAGCCCCCTATACATAATCCCAGTCCGCCCGCAACTATGATCCGAAGACCCCTCTCCAATGGCGGTACCGATGCAAGGGTTTCCCTCTATGTACGACTAAGCCAGAGCCCATATAGCATGTGGCTGTACTGGAAGCTTCCTCAACTGAAACTTTGAAGATCTCTTTGACCCTGGGCGGCGGTCCCCACCAAAACCTGAGTCTGCAGAGCCACTCACTGGATGCAGCTCTTGTAGACGCTCCCAACATACCACTCCGCTTGGAAGGAAAACATTTTGATAGCTTTTATTTCAAAAAATATTTTCACCATACCACCCCGAGAATGGGCGCATGTCAATTTTCATAAAAGGGTTTGTTCTTAAAACCCATATCCCACGTCTACCAAGCAATTGGCAAGCACTCATACAATATACGCATTTTAATAAAAGGGATACAAGGAACATGGTAAGAAATCCTATGGCTCTCTACTAGGATAGCAAAGCATAATTTCCTACACATGCATTTCTACGAAAATATTTGTAAAACATGCATATCAAAAATAGTAGGACAAAAGGTCATGTGTAACTTGCCTTTGTGAAGAGTAGTTATCTTGTGAAATTAGCAACTTATATTGTTTCTTGATAAAACTATCATGTCGCTCTTCGTGAAATCTATACAACTTGAATTGGATGCATCATGCGCACATGATATGTTTTGCCATTGTTTTGGGCTTCCACACATCTTGGGGCATCCAAGTATTTAAGTTACCTTGTTTTTTAATTGTAATTCATGTACCCTTCCTCCCAATTAAATTTTGGTTTTTTTTCCAAATTAGAAAATGTGAGAAGGCTTATAACCTAAAATATTATGGCAAATGTCATGGACAGATGGGAACTAATATTTGAAAATGATGCTAACAGATGGGTGTCAACATGAGTTTCACTTTGCCAAAGGAGTCCTTAAACCAGAAAAGTTATAAAGTTAAGTTATGACAAAATACTCAATATCTCTCAGCTGAAATTCCGAATATTTGTTTTGCCAATACTTGATATGAATGGTTCGTTAGTTCTAGATTTCCTAAGAATTCTAACGATATCAAGTTTGCTAGTTTGAATAAACAAAGCTTAAGATAGGAAATTTAGAAGTTGATGACATTTTTCAGTCCAAAGTGATGACGGGAAATACGACAGGTATTTTGCCATGCTGAACAGGTCATGTTTCTGTTGGCAGCTACCGTGTCAGTCAAGAATTTAACAAGGACATGCTATTTTGAATTATATCGTGGGTTGCAGGTCTGGTTCAGTTCTAATCTAAATATCCACGAAGATCATAATACAAACGATCGCGTTACCAACCTTGGCGCAGGTGTGGCCCTGTTGTCAAGGACAAAGTCGCAGAACTGGAAATGTAGGTACCTTCTGGAGTCAATAAAATGGTGCACGTTGCAGCATACGAAGAAATCCTCTGAGGTACTTTGGCAGTGCTCCTAACAGCGATGAAGTACGCACGGAGCAGCAGTCGCTTCGGTCGTCGTCATGGATGGGTTGCAGGCTGCTGAAACAGATGTTGTTCCTATCAGAATGGATGCGCAGTATATGGCGAAGATGAAAGGTAAAACAAACGGGCCTGAGTCCCTTTTACTCGGCGGAATCAGCAATGATCTCGGTGCGGCCGGCGGAAATTCGACGACGAAACCTGGCAGGGAGCGTAGACTTGGTATATACTTGGTGGAGAGACGAAGTGGAGATAGGGAAGTCTCGAGCGCTGGTTTTATAGGATCGGGAGGCCGAGAGAATGGGGAGACGAGAAGTTAGATCAGTCCGGTAATGTCTCTGATGGTCATGTGTGGCGATTAAAGGTGCACTGAAAACGGGCGCATAATCCCTGAATGGAACCGTGGGTTGAAGGGGAGTAACTTTTGTGTTAAATGGAAAGTGAAACGGTCATTAGAATAGGTGGAATCAGGAGGGAAGAGCTACAGCAATGTCCATGGCTGTAACGCCATGTTTACGTGCCTTCATCATGAGGAAGACGACCAGCCTCTTGGTGGGCTCACGTTGGCTTCAAGGCCCAGCGAAAAGAGATGGGTTGGACTGGGCTGAGAGACTCAGGCAGGCTGGCCTCTTTGTTTTATCTTTTTTTTGTTTCTTCTAAGTGTTGCCCTATTTATATTGGCTCAAATAAACTTCCAGAAATGTCAATAAAACAAAATACTTATAATGGGCATAGAAAATATATTTCCACCACTTTAGTTTTATAAAAAATTGTTTGTTTACAAAGCAAACATATTGGTGACATATTTAAATCACATTCAAATGTATATTTGAGGATGTCATATTATCCACACTTCACATATTATATTATTATTTTGGGAAAGAAATAATATATATTTAAGTGTAATAAGCATCAAATAACAGCACAATTAAATCATTACCCAAACCTTTTATATATTTTGGAAATGTCATATTATTTCTCTCTTGGAAAAGTCATATTATCCCCTCTCTTAGATAATTCAAAGGTTTGGAAATTTGTTTTAACGCCACTTAGATCCAAGTGTTAAAACACAATACACAAATCATATTTGTTTAAAAATTTCCTCAGCTTCAGATTTATAATTTGGATAGTCATATGTATCCGCTCGTGTATCATTCCATCGTAATTGAGAAAAGTTTAAACAAGTCCTCAAAAAGTTTAAATTCTTAAAAATTCAAAAAAGTCAACAATTCAATCATCTTATTTTATTTTATTTAACATTCCAAAATTTGGAAAATTTTGGGATGTTACAAACTACCACCCTTAAAAGGACTCGTCCTCGAGATTCGAGAAGGCTAGAAAGAAAATGGGTTTGGGGAGAATCAAGGTGCTACCACCCTTAATAGAGAAATCTTAAGTAGATAACCAAATATCTTCTAGGTATCTCCAATTACTTCCTTTTCTTCAGTTCTTCCAGTGTCTTGAATCCATGTTCTCGGTTGCAAATGTTTCGGATAGGAAAGATGTAGATCCTAGGGAAGAAGAACTATAGATAACCCTTACAAAAAATTTGTTACGGAAATAATTTTATTTAAGTGTCATGTGAAAGCAGAAAAAGTGACAACACTGGAAATCACACAAATCGTTATATCTAGGCGTCTGAGCTAAGCCTATCGGGCTTTTGGTTCCTAATATGTCATCTTGGAATCTTCAAAGTCCTTCGAGTCTTCCAGAGTTTATAACTTCATTCCTTCGTAGAAATACGATGGTGTCATTGTGAAGTATGATCATCACCTTTGAGTTGAAACCACTTGGTGCTTGAAGAATTTTGAATAGGGAAGAGTTTTCAAAGTCATTTGAAAAATCAAATATGATGAAAAAGTAATTCTTACTTGAAGAAGAGTAGAGAAATCTTCAAAAATAATTTATCCTTCTAAAATAACTATTTTTGACAAAGAGAATTATAAGACTTCTAGGTTGGAGTGGGTGATGTCCAACTACTTATCTTGAAGGGATGAGTGACAAAACATTTTGAAATCGTAAAGAAGGTAAGGTGGTATGAGAATATTTTCAAAAACATTTTAAAATAATTGATCCTATGGTTTCCATTTTCTAGGGTCACGTCCTACAGTCAACATATGCTCTGATACCATTTTGTAGCGACCCGAACCTGGTAGGGTTCGAATCTCTGTGCTTACAGTGCTATCCCTGGATCATAGCTAGCACACACAGTAACAAATGAATATCAAGATATAACATACGTCATTTTATTACTCAAACGATGAATCCAGAGTTTATTACATCCTTGCACAGCATAGTGGCTGGCTCACATTACAGCGGAAACATAAAGGTACGTCTTGGGCTTCATCAACGACCCGAACCTGGTAGGGTTCGAATCTCTGTGCTTACAGTGCTATCCCTGGATCATAGCTAGCACACACAGTAACAAATGAATATCAAGATATAACATACGTCATTTTATTACTCAAACGATGAATCCAGAGTTTATTACATCCTTGCACAGCATAGTGGCTGGCTCACATTACAGCGGAAACATAAAGGTACGTCTTGGGCTTCATCAACGCCACAGGGCTTGTTGAGTATAGACCCATGATCCTAGTCGTCCTCACTCATCATCTGCAACAGGTAAAGTTACAGCCAAAAACATTTGGTCAATACTTTGAATGTATTGGCAAGTTACACAAGTTGCAAAGTGGTTTATATTTTTATACATGCAAAGGTATGTCAAAGGAAGGCTCAGGGTTTATTTTGCGTAAAGCCAATTTTCCTTTGTAAGACAAGATGTCTTTATATATTTTTAAAACAAAATAATATAGGGCTGGACAAACACAAGGAATCCACCAAGGTTCACCATCCTACATCCCATCCCCAAAACAAGCTAAACTAACTCCAGAGCCACTCACTGGATAGAGTTAGCATGCAATAAGTTTTTAGGCAACACTAAATTCAGAGCCACTCACTGGATGAAAGTAGTAATTGCAAAACAGTTCGGACAATCCTAAGTTCAGAGCCACTCACTGGATAAACTTAGCATGCCAAAACAATTTTTGAAAAGGTTTTGAAAACATAGGAGATTCTTCATCAAAGCCAAATCTTTGATTATCAATTGCTCATATCCAGGAATGCATTCATCCAGGTCAGTTCAGATCCTTTTCTGGAGGTTGTACACTCCCCATGTAGTCCTCTTTTGTTATTAATATTGTTGCTTCACTGGGCTTTTTGGATATGGCGAGGATTTTCATAAGCCCTATTATATTCCAGGTCCATTATTCATGATCTAAAGTGCCCCTCCTCATTGGCAGAGTCATAAGATGCAAAGGATTTCTCATAATAGATGGTAGACCACCCATAAACGTGGCTGTGTGGAGCTTCATCAGCAGAGCTGAGAGGATCTCTTTAATACAGCAGTTACCATTTGAGGTCTGGAAGACCTCCTGAACACTCTGTTGCATTCTATTACACTCTGCAGCAGGAGCTTGTTTACCAATATATACAAAGGGTTGTTCTTTGAGGAAACCCTTATCCACGTCTACCAAACAATTGGCTAGCCTCTCACATGCAGCCATAAGCATTTTAATAAAAGGGCTACAAGGAACATGGTAAGAAATCCTATGGCTCTCTACTAGGATAGCAAAGCATAATTTCCCTACACATGCATTTCTACGAAAATATTTGTAAAACATGCATATCAAAATAGTAGGACAAAGGTCGTATGTAACACCTTTCTTTGGCAGTGATCATCTTGACAGTGTAGCAACATATTATTTTTAGCAGGTGAAACTATGCGTATTTCTTGGTGAAATCTATCGCAGCGTGGGAAAGAATACTATCACATCAATAACAGTGCATACATTCAAAAGGCCTCAACAAGAGCAAATGAAAATGCAAATAGCTCCAAATCACGATCAGGTCTTTATTAGTAACACTAGTTATATTAGGGATGTTGGATCATTTTGTTTTTCCAAATTGAAAATCTTGAGGCTTCAACTAAATATTATGCAAATATGATGAATTGAATTATCTTAATGGTGCACTAACATTAAGATTATCTTGTGATTTCCTTCTCAAAGAGTCATAAATGAAGAAGTTACTAAGTTAGACTGATAAATATCAATATCAACTGATTCAGATATTTATTTAATTATTTGGTAGATGACATTTGATTCAGTTTCTAAGATTCTTTGATATCAGTTCAGTTTGATCATAGATAGAT